>VDFB02380690.1:0-18648 GCA_007258455.2 Sequoia sempervirens
CTAATTGTATGTGGATGAGTTGAGGAGAAAATTGAGCCAATCGATGTTGTAAGTTGAAGTGTGGAGTGCACATGGAGGAGTTGGAGGAGAATATTGACCAAATCGAGGTGAGGGTTAATTTGATTGCAAGCAAAGGGTTTTACAACATCTTTTAATTTATAATTTGGGAAATGAAATGTGGAGTATTTCAGTTACTTGAATGTCCTTGTTTAAATGTATGAATGTCTTCAAAATCACACATTTCATTGTTGTGTTTAAATTTTAGTCGATTGAAAAAAAAGTGCACAAAATAATTGTGAATGGGAAACACAATGTTGGGTTTTAGTTATTTGAATCTCCTTGTTTAAATGTAAAGGGTTGTCTCATGGTGGGTGGGTTGCTTCTTAACACCCATAGTTTTGCCACATAGAATGTTACAAAATAGTATGAATTTCTTCAAAATCACACATTCCATTGTTGTGTTTAAATTTCAGTTGATTGAAGAAAAAAAATGCACAAAATAATTGTGAATGGGAAAAACAGTGTTGGGATTCAATTATTTGAATCTCCTTGTTTAAATAAAAAGGGTTGTCTCATGGTGGCTTGCTTTCTTCTTCACACCCATGTTTTTGCAACATGAAATGTTACAAAATAGTATGAATTTCTTCAAAATCACACATTCCATTGTTGTGTTTAAATTTCATTTGATTAAAAAAAAAAGTGCACAAAATAATTATGAATGGGAAACACAGAGTTGGGTTTCAGTTATTTGAATCTCCCTATTTAAATATAAAGAGTTGTCTCATGGTGGGTTGCTTGCTTCTTAACACTCACGATTTTGCAACATAGAATGTTACAAAATAGTATGAATGTCTTCAAAATCACACATTCCATTGTTGTGTTTAAATTTTAGTCGATTGAAAAAAAAAAAGTGCACAAAATAATTGTGAATGGGAAACACAGTATTGGGTTTTAGTTATTTCAATCTTCTTGTTTAAATGTAAAGTGTTGTCTTATGGTGGGTTGGTTGCTTCATAACACCCACGGTTTTGTAACATGGTATGTTACAAAATAGTATGAGTGTCTTCCAAATCACACATTCCATTGCTGTGTTTTAATATCAGTCAATTGAAAAAAAAAGGTACAAAATTGATGAGGGTGCAGCCCGAGACTTAGAAAATAACCCACAAACAAGAGAATAATTTTATTATTCAGAAAATGGAGCTTCTTACATGTAGAAGATCTCAAATCCCCAAGTTCTACAACACATGCAAGTTACAGAAAGCTACAGAATTTCCCTTTCGCAATATGTGAGCTTGTCCCCGAAAAAGTTGTCCAAAAATTAGAAACCCACCCATAAATAGAGCTCCTCTTTAGTTTGGAGCCAAAACAACATTCAAATTTGAGTTTAGGCAGTTTGGCATCAAAAATTACAACTTGAAATTCAAATTTCAAAAGAACATTTGCAATTGTATCTTCTAGAAAGTGCGCCAACTTCCCGGGGCCATAACTTTTGATTCGGGACTCCGATTCGCGAACCATTTGAACTATTGGAAAGGTCTCAAAATCAATAACACGTTTGAAATCCGCTACGCCAATTTTGGCAAGTTTCGGGGCTGATCCAGGAACTCTAAGTGCCTCAAATCTAACTCGAAATATTTTCAGGTGCAAATCTAGGAAACTAAAACTACAATATCTTTCAACCCAAGAATAGAAAATAAAAACTGTAAGTTGGGAATTTCATTATGACAAAAAGGGTATCCAAAAATGTAAAAACATCTAAAAACTGAGAAACTTGAAATTTAACTATTTTTGGGTGATGCAAGATTACCCTTACACCACTGGATGCTCCTGCATCAGACACCCAAGGTAATTTGAGAAGTGACCCCGTCACATCTCAGATGGTTGAGGAAAACCCAACCAGTCAACCGCTGCCTTAGATAGCTAGGATGAATCTTTCACAGGCCTTCCTCTCCATTTCACCAGATATTCTTCATACTACCTATTTCTGGTACTCCTTCCCACACGACTATCCAAGATTGCTTCAATCTCCTTTTCTGAAGTAGGTGCTATAATTGCACACTATTCCATCATTGGTACTTCCTCTATGCCACCTTCATGATACTCTGTCAAATCTGAAATGTTGAACACAGGGGAAATGTTGAATCCATCTGGCAACTCTACCTCATATGCATTCCCTGAATCATGCCTCTTCAAAATTTTATAGAGACCAAACTTCTTCATCTTCAATTTGTTATATGTTCCCACTGGAAACCTTTCTTTCCTCAAGTGGGCAATCACTTCATCACCAATTTGAAACTCCTTATACCTCCTCTTCTGATTTGCCTTAGCCTTATACTACATATTCATCTTGTTAATATGTTCTCTTACCTTCTCATGTATATTATCCTTGATGTGTTACGCAAAATCTTCTACTTCAGCCTTATTTTCTTCTCGCGGGTCTATCTTCCTCAGTTCACAGAGTTTGTTAGGGCTGCTTCCATGCACAGTGAATCTGGAATGGTGATCTACCAGTGCTTCTGTTGACAAAATTGTTGTAAGAAAATTTTTCTTGGGGTAAGATCAAGTCCCATCCCTTGGGTTTATCTCCTACCAAACATCTCAGTAGGTTACCCAGACTCCTATTAACAACCTCTATCTTCCCATCTATTTGTGGGTGGTGTGCAGAACTGAACTTCAACTCTGTCTTCAGCTTCTTCCACAAGGTCCTCCAAAAGTACACCACAAATTTGGTGTCATGATCTAAAACAATACTCTTTGGCAGACCATGTAGCTTCACCACCTCTTTGAAGAACAAGTCAGCAATGTGGACTACATCATGGGTCTTCTGACATGGAATGAAATGCGTCATCTTCAAAAACCTATCAACCACCACAAAGACTGAATCATTCCCTTGTTGTGTCCTTGGCAAACCAAGAACAAAGTCCATACTTATATCCTCTCATGGCCTCTCTGGTACAGGTAAGGGCTGATATAAGCTTGTATTCTAGCTCACTCCTTTAGCCATCTGACATACCCTACAACTTTGTACAAACTTCTTCACATCATGTGACGACTGAGGCCAATAATAATGCTCGTTGATAATGGCAATGGTCTTATCCCGACCAAAATGTCCTACCATTCCTCCACTATGCTTGTCTTTGCTCGGGTTCTCCCTCATGGGAACTCTCGGGATACATGACTTCCCTTAAATAACATGCCATCTAGATTATGAAATCCAACCACCTTGTCATTTCCCTTTGTAACAAGTTCCTTTGCAAGCTTTCCAAACCTCTGCAAAATCAAGATCTTCTGCATACAATGTCTTGAGTTCATTGAACCCAACCACTTCAATCTGCATCTTTCTTATCAATGTATGCCTCCTACTTAAGGCATCTACAACCCTATTTGACTTCCCACTCCTATGTTTCAAAACAAAGGTATAACTCTTTAAAAACTCTACCCATTTCATGTCTCTGATATAATTTTCCTTGACTATTTAGGTACTGCAAGGCCTGATGATTAGTATATAGAACAAATTCCTTCAGCAACAAATAATCTCTTCATTTCTTTAATGCTTAAACTATTGCATAAAATTATTGATCATATACAGAATACTTTCTTTTGGCATCATTTAACTTTTCACTGAAATAGGCAATGAGCTTACCTTCTTGGCTCAACACTGCTCCAATGGCATAACCATTGGCATCACAATCCACCTAAAACACCTTGATGAAATCTAGGAGGGCTAGAACAGGTTGCTCTGTTACCTTCTGCTTCAACAGTTCAAAACTTTTTTCCGCTCCAGTGCTCCACTTGAATTCTTTTCTATCCCCTCTCATTGTTTCATTCAGGGTTCCACAAATACTACTGAAGTTTCTAATGAACTTTCTATAAAAACTAGCCAAACCATGGAAAGATCTCACCTCGGTAGCAGTTCTTGGGGTAGGCCATTCTAGAATAGCCTTCACCTTCTCTAGGTCCATCTTGAGACCTTCTGCTGAGACAACAAACCCCAATTACACTAACTCCCTCTTCACAAAACTACACTTCTTCAAATTAATCAACAGTTTCTCTTCTCTTAACTTCTCAAAGGCTCTCAGAATATGCATCAAATGTTCATCCCTAACGTCTTCTTGGAAATCAAATATCATCTAAATACACAATAATAAAACTTCCCAAAAATTCTTTTAGTACCTCGTTCATGTGAGGCATGAATGTGCTTTCCGATTCATTAGTTAGCCAAAGCGCTGACTAACCGCACCATTTTGACCCTCTTTGGTCTTGAAGCTGATCTTCCATTCATCTCCCTCTCGAGAATATGGATGCGGTAATATCCACTCTTGAATCAATCTTTGTGAAGTACCGAGCTCCACTCAAACAGTCCATCAGGTCATCCATCCTTGGCAGGGGAAATCTGTACTTGATTGTTATCTTGTTTATGGCTGGGGAATCTATACACATTCTCCACTGCCCATCCTTCTTTGGTGCTAGTACTGCAGGTACTACACATGGACTCAAACTCTCCCGTATCAAACCCTTTCTCAACAGCTCTTGAACTTGTCTATTCAACTCCTCATTTTCTGCTGGAGTCATTCTATGAGCTACCTTGTTTGGCAAATTGGCTCCAAGAATCAAGTCAATCTAATGACTAATCTTCCTTATTAGTGGTAAACCCTCAGGTACATTATCAGAAACAATATCTTGAAACTCATCCAACATCCCAGAAACTTCTTCTGGAACCTTCTCACTATCCTCCTTACTCACTCTAGGAATCAATGCATAATACACATGCTCATGCTTCATACCTTCTAAAATTTTTCTTCC
This sequence comes from Sequoia sempervirens, assembly GCA_007258455.2. Classification (NCBI taxonomy): domain Eukaryota; kingdom Viridiplantae; phylum Streptophyta; class Pinopsida; order Cupressales; family Cupressaceae; genus Sequoia; species Sequoia sempervirens. Next base: position 4,807 of record VDFB02380690.1, read on the forward strand.
ATCTACATAAAAAATTCTAGCACTATTGCATACCTTTTCTTAGGTCTCCTTCAGGGGTTTCAACTTGTGACAAACCCCATCCTTTGTCGAAGAATAAGTGTTTGCATGGCCATCATGTATAGCTCTCCTATCAAGCTGCCCGGCCTCCCAACAACATGTGACATGCATCCATGGGGATGATATCATAAATTATCATCATGGTAGCTCGATCTTGAACTTTACTAGGCAGCGCTCATTGACCAAAACTTTTGTGGTATTTCTACAACCGGGGACAATCCCGTCACCGAGATCTGAATTTGACTTTTTCCTATTGACTTCAACTTTGTGACCATCTCCTCGACCCCAGTTATCCGATTACTCCCCGCATCCAGCGTAACTATCCACAACATTTTCACTTGCACTTGCACCTTGTGGCCAAACAAATTCTTCCTCCTTCTAGTTCCTTTTCCTGGAGTCACCCGAGGGCTCTCCTAATCACTAGGGCTTCTCCCCTTCCGGTATCATGCGAATGTCCAGTTAGGCCTCCTCATGCATGTGCAACCTTGCAAGACCACTTTTGGCCTTTTGTGCGCCCTTCCTTGGTGTTGTGGACATTCATGGGCTCGATGCCCTTCTTCACCATTGGAAACACATTCCTCACGAAACCACCTCTTCGGATCCTTGTCCATATCTCTCTCATCTGCTTGTTTTGATCACAAAGTGAAGTTGTCATTCCTTTGGCTCCGGCTGGTACCCACATCTTCACTTTTCTTTTCATCATCATTTTGGCTTCCTAAAGTGCGGTACCCATGCCTTTGACCTCCTCATCCTTTTTGCTTCCATCAAATCTTTTGTTCAGCTTCTCTTCCCACCTTGAGCAAACTAATACCCATCCTCAATGGTGGTCATTCGACTAAGGCTGCTCCTCGAGATGCTTGGTCATAACCCATTAGATATCGATTTCCTTCTCCTTATTGGCCTCTGTGTGACCCGTTAAATTGATTATCTTGTGAAAATGTTAGAGTATTCTTTCACAGATCTACTTCCTTGCTTCAACCCTTGTAATTTCTTCAACAAATCTAACTTGTAGTCCAGGTATTAACTACTTCTTTAAGTTTCTCTACCATGTGATCCCATCTAGTGATCTTTTCCTTTTCCTCTTTGATTTCTTTCCAACTGGACCTCTTTCCACCAAATCTGGCATGGCCCTTTAGCTTCATTTTTGCAAACTTAACCCGATCTGGGTCCTCTATTTCCTCATACTCAAAATATTCTTCTATCTCATTGATCCAGTTGATCAACTCTTCTGGGTTCAAACTTCTGGAATAACTAGGGACTTCTACTTTGGGTCTTTTCTCGATCTTCGAAATGGCCCTTATTATCCGCATTTGGTCTTAATCAATTGCTTCTTCTTCCTCTTCTACACCTGAACCTTCTTCTTCTCCTTCATCCTCACTTTCCTCCCTCAAGTTTAACCCTCTTCTCAACTACACTTACAAGGCATCAATCCATCTCTAGAGGGCTCTGAGTGCATCTCTTCCACCAGCATTTATGATGCCTCGACCACCTCTGGCACCACCACACCTACCAGGCATCACTCTTGGAGGAATCTTTCTTGACCTCGACCCACAACCGGTCCTGGTGCAACTGCCTCACGATCGGATCTGCCCACCGCAGCTCAAGAAAATCCCCTTTGATACCACTTGATGAGGTGCAGCGAGACTTAGAAAATAACCCACAAATAAAGAATAATTTTATTATTCATAAAATGGAGCTTCTTACATGTAGGGATCTCAAATCCCAAGTTCTACAACACATGCAAGTTATAAAAAACTACAGAATTACCCTTTCGCAATATGCGAGCTTGTCCCTGAAAAAGCTATCCAAAAATTAGAAACCCGCCCATAAATAGAGCTCCTCTTTATTTTGGAGCCAAAACAACATTCAAATTTGAGTTTAGGTGGTTTTGCACCAAAAATTACAACTTGAAGTTCTAATTTCAAAAGAACATTTGCAATTGTATCCTCTAGAAAGTGCGCCAACTTCCCGGGGCCATAACTTTTGATTTGGGACTCCAATTTGTGAACCGTTTGAATCGTTGGAAAGGTCTCAAAGTCAATAACACATTCAAAATCCTTTATGCTGATTTTGGCAAGTTTCGAGGCCGATCTGGAAACTCTAAGTTCCTCAAATCTAACTTGGAAGATTTTTAGGTGCAAATCTGGGAAACTAAAACTGCAATATCTTTGAACCCAGGAATAGAAAATAAAAACCATAAGTTGGAAATTTTATTATGATGAAAAGGGTATCCAAAAATGTAAAAACATCTAAAAACTGAGAAACTTGAAATTTAACTATTTTTGGGTGATGCAAGATTGCCCTTACACCACTAGATGCTCCTGCATCAAAAATAATTGTGAATGAAAAACACAGTGTTGGGTTTCAATTATTTGAATATCCTTGCGTAAATGTAAAGGGTTGTCTCAAGGTGGGTTGTTTTCTTCTTAACACACACAGTTTTGCAACATGGAATGTCACAAAACAATATGAATGTATTCCAAATCACACATTCCATTGTTGTGTTTTAATTTCAGTCGATTGAAAAAAAAAAGTGCACAAAATAACTCTAAATGGGAAACATAGTGCTTGGTTTTGGTTATTTGAATCTCTTTGTTTAAATGTAAAGGGTTATCTCATCTTGAGTTGCTTGATTCTTAACAACCACGGTTTTGCAACATGGAATGTTATAAAACAATATGAATGTCTTCAAAATCACACATTTCATTATTGTGTTTTAATTTCATTCGATTGAAAAAAAAGTGCACAAAATAATTGTGAATGGGAAACACAGTGGTGGGTTTCAGTTATTTGAATCTCCCTGTTTAGATGTAAATGGTTGTCTCATGGTGGGTTTCTTGCTTCTTAACACCCACAGTTTTATAACATGGAATGTTACAAAATAGTATGAATTTCTTCCAAATCACACATTCCATTGTTGTGTTTTAATTTCAGTCGATTGAAGAAAAAAAATGCACAAAATAATTGTGAATGGGAAACACAGTGTTGAGTTTCAATTAGTTGAACCTCCCTATTTAAATGTAAAGGGTTGTCTCATGGTGGGTTGGTTACTTCTTAACACCCACAGTTTTGCAACATGGAATGTTACAAAATAGTATGAATGTATTCAAAATCACACATTCCATTGTTGTGTTTTAATTTCAATCAATTGAAAAAAAAAAAGTGCACAAAATAATTATAAATGGGAAACACAATGTTGGGTTTCACTTATTTGAATCTCCTTGTTTAAATGTAAAGGGTTGTCTCATGGTGGGTTGCTTGCTTCTTAACACCAATGGTTTTTGCAACATGGAATGTTACAAGAAAAGTATGAATTTCTTTCAAATCACACATTCCATTGTTGTGATTAAATTTCAGTCGATTGAAAAAAATAGTGCACAAAATAATTGTAAATGGGAAACACAGTGTTGGGTTTCAATTATTTGAATCTTCGTATTTAAATGTAAAAGGTTGTCTCATGGTGGGTTGCTTGCTTCTTAACACTCATAGTTTTGCAACATGGAATATTACAAAATAGTGTGAATGTCTTTAAAATCACACATTCCATTGTTGTGTTTAAATTTCAGTCAATTGAAAAAAAAAAGTGCACAAAATAATTGTAAATGGGAAACACAGTGTTGGGTTTCAGTTATTTGAATCTCCATGTTTAAATGTAAAGGGTTGTCTCATGTTGGGTTGCTTGCTTCTTAACACCCACCATTTTTCAAATGGAATGTTACAAAACAGTATCTTCAAAATCACACATTTCATTGTTGTGTTTTAATTTCAGTCAATTGAAAAAAAAGTACACAAAATAATTGTGAATGGAAAACACAATGTTGGGTTTCAGTTATTTGAATCTCCCTGTTTAAATGTAAAGGGTTGTCTCATGGTGAGTTTTTTTCTTCTTAACACCCATGGTTTTGCAACATGGAATGTTATAAAATAGTATGAATGTCTTCCAAATCACACATTCCATTGTTGTGTTTTAATTTTAGTCGATTGAAAAAAAAAGTGCACAAAATAATTGTGAATGGGAAAAATAGTGTTGGGTTTTAGTTATTTGAATCTCAATATTTAAATGTAAAGGGTTGTCTCATTGTGGGTTGCTTGCTTCTTAACACCCACAATTTTGCAACATAGAATGTTACAAAACAGTATGAATGTCTTCAAAATCACACATTCCATTGTGTTTAAATTTTAGTCGATTGAAAAAAAAAAAGTGCACAAAATAATTATGAATGAGAAACACAATGCTTGATCTTAGTTATTTCAATCTCCTTATTTAAATGTAAAGGGTTGTCTCATGGTCTGTTGGTTGCTTCTTAACACCCACGATTTTGCAACATAGAATGTTACAAAATAGTATGAATATCTTCCAAATCACACATTCCATTGTTGTGTTTTAATTTCAATCGCTTAAAGAAAAAAGGGTATAAAATAATTTTGAATGGGAAACACAGTGTTGGGTTTCAATTATTTGAATCTCCTTACGTAAATGTAAAGGGTTGTCTCAAGGTGGGTTGTTTGCTTCTTAACACACATGGTTTTACAACATGGAATGTTACAAAATAGTATGAATGTCTTTCAAATCACACATTCCATTGTTGTGTTTTAATTTCAGTCGATTAAAAAAAAAATGCACAAAATAACTTTGAATGGGAAACATAGTGCTTGGTTTTGGTCATATGAATCTCTTTGTTTAAATTTAAAGGATTATCTCATGGTGAGTTGCTTGATTCTTAAAACCCATGGTTTTGCAACATGGAATGTTATTAAATAGTATGATTGTTTTCAAAATCACACATTCCATTGTTTTGCTTTAATTTTTAGTTGATTGAAAAAAAAAAGTGCATAAAATAATTGTGAATGGGAAACATAGTGTTGGGTTTAGTTATTTGAATCTCCCTATTTAAATGTAAAGGTTTTTCTCATTGTAGGTTGCTTGCTTCTTAACACCCATGGTTTTGCAACATCGAATGTTACAAAACAATATGAATGTCTTCCAAATCACACATTCCACTGTTGTGTTTTAATTTCAGTCGATTAAAGAAAAAAGTGCACAAAATAATTGTGAATGGGAAACATAGTATTGGATTCCAGTTATTTGAATCTCCCTATTTAAATGTAAAGGGTTGTCTCATAGTGGGTTGCTTGCTTCTTAACACCCACAGTTTTCCAACATGGTATGTTACAAGACAGTGTGAATGTCTTCAAAACCACACATTCTATTGTTGTGTTTTAATTTTAGTCAATTGAAAAAAAAGTACACAATAATTGTAAATGGGAAACATAGTGTTGGGTTTCAGTTATTTGAATCTTCATGTTTAAATGTAAAGTGTTGTCTCATGGTGGATTGCTTTCTTCTTAACACCCACATTTTTGCAACATGGAATGTTACAAGATAGTATGAATGTCTTCCATATCACACATTCCATTGTTGTGTTTTAATTTCAGTCAATTAGAAGAAAAAAAGTGCAGAAAATAATCATGAATGGGAAACATAGTGTTGGGTTTTGGTTATTTGAATCTTCTTATTTAAACGTAAAGGGTTGTCTCAAGGTGGGTTGCTTACTTCTTAACACCCACAGTTTTGCAACATGGAATGTTACAAGACAGTATGAATATCTTTCAAATCACACATTCCATTGTTGTGTTTTAATTTTAGTCGATTGAAAAAAAAAGTGCACAAAATAATTGTGAATGGGAAACAGTGTTGAGTTTCAGTTAGTTGAACGTCCATGTTTAAATGTAAAGGGTTGTCTCATGGTGGGTTGTGGCTTCTTAACACCCACATTTTTGCAACATGGAATGTTACAAAATAGTATGAATGTCTTCCAAATCACACATTCCATTGTTGTGTTTTAATTTCAATCGATTAAAAAAAAATGCACAAAATAATTGTAAATGGGAAACATAGTGTTGGGTTTCAGTTATTTGAATCTCCTGTTTAAATGCAAAGGGTTGTCTCATGGTGGGTTGCTTGCTTCTTAACACCCATAGTTTTGCAACATAGAATGTTACAAGAAAGTATGAATTTCTTCTAAATCACACATTCCATTGTGTTTAAATTTCAGTCGATTGAAAAAAATAGTGCACAAAATAATTGTAAATGGGAAACAGAGTGTTGGGTTTTAGTTATTTGAATCTCACTATTTAAATGTAAAGGGTTGTCTTATGGTGGGTTGCTTGCTTCTTAACACCCATGGTTTTGCAACTTGGAATGTTACAAAATAGTATGAATTTATTCCAAATCACACATTCCATTGTTGTGTTTAAATTTCAATCAATTGAAAAAAAAAGTGCACAAAATAATTGTGAATGTGAAACACAATGCTAGGTTTCAATTATTTGAATCTCCCTATTTAAATGTAAAGGGTTGTCTCATGGTGGGTTGCTTGCTTCTTAACACCCATGGTTTTACAACATGGAATGTTACAAAGTAATATGAATGTCTTCAAAATCACACATTCCATTTTTTATGTTTTAATCTCAGTTGATTGAAAAAAAAGGTACACAAAATAATTGTAAATGGGAAACACAGTGATGGGTTTTAGTTATTTGAGTCTTCATGTTTCAATGTAAAGGGTTGTCCCATGGTGGGTTGCTTGCTTCTTGATACCCATGGTTTTGCAACATGGAATGTTATGAGACAGTATAAATTTCTTACAAATCACACATTCCATTGTTGTGTTTAAATTTCAGTCAATTGAAAAAAAAAAGAGCACAAAATAATTGTAAATTGGAAACACAATGTTGGGTTTTAGTTATTTCAATGTCCTTTTTTAAATGTGAAGGGTTGTCTCATGGTGGGTTTCTTGCTTCTTAACACCTATGGTTTTGGAACATGGAATGTTACAAAATAGTATGAATATCATCAAAATCACACATTCTATTTTTGTGTTTAAACTTTTGCATGATTGAGAAAAAAGTGCATAAAATATTTTTAATTTGGAAAACACAGTGTTGGGTTTCGGTTATAAGTACATTTTATTTGTAGCTTTGGAGTAGCTACTTCCTTATAAGCCCTTAGGACAACAACATCCATTTTGTGGATAGAGTTTTGAGTGTCTTCAATACTTGTCTATAGCTTTGCAGCCGCTCTTTGCTTAGCTTTGAGAGTGTCTTTCTTCTTAGAGAATGCAGAGGTTTTTTATTTGATAAGTTATTTATAAAACTTGTCTACCTTTTCACATATGGATTTCATGTCTTCAGCCAACTGTTTCTCTTTTTTTGGAATGAAAACATTTTCTTGTTTACACAATATGAATGTAATGAAAGGAACATCCTCAAAATATAAAACAAGTCACATCTAGACTAGAAATTGCATTTGAACTTTCTCTAATTAATCAACTATAGGCATGTTGGAAAACACTGTGGGTTGTAGTTTCTATATATTTGCTTGTTGTAAGCTAAAGGGTGGAATTTTTTGCTTTTGTGCTTGATGTTCTTTTGTTGGTCATGTTTAGTTTTATGTTCATAGATGTTTGAGTTCATTGACTCATTTTTTATCACCAGATGCAAAGATCATGTTTTTTTCTTTCCACATTGTTGGCAGCCATAGAAGTAATTACATGTTATTGTGTGTGTGAGATATTGGATCAATTTAAATGAAATCAAACACATGTTAATAAGACATTAAATTGAAAAAGCTAAAAAGGAAACAGAATATACAAAACTATAACAGCAGCTTCTCGAAACCGTCTTATCCTCCTCTAACTTCAGCATTTTTGTTGCTTCGAATGGCTCTCAGATCAGCAGGTAGAGCTCAACAAAATGACAACATGAAGAACGAGATAAAAATAAGAATGCATAATATGAAAAATGCAAAAGGTTATGCTAAAATGAAAGACATCACTGTGATATTAAAACTAATATGCATGCAAATGCTGGTGAAAATATGGCTATGTAAATGAGTATACGAAGTGTGCGAACATGAACGATTATGCAGAATGTATGTGGGATGATTAACCAAGGCTTGGATTAGCACGAGATTTTATAGAGTTTTTGAACGAGTTTGATTGGCTGAATCGATCGATGGTCTGGATTAAGCTTGTTTCGAACGAACGGCGGGAGATTTTCGAAAGTGGAAGAGGAGAATGGAAGGTTTCCCATTTCTTCAAATTTCATCATTGAGTTTCAAAGGGAAACTTCCATTTCGAAGGATGAGATGCAAATTTGGAAGGGTGAGTTAGCATGAGTTAGAAATTTGGGAAGTGGAGATGAAAATGGAAACCCACATAATTAAATAAATTATTTTAATTATGTTTTAAAATGAAAATAGGGTGAGGTGGAAAATATGAAATTAAAATATTTAATATTTAATTGGGGAAAAAGAATATTCCACTATTCAAATATTCAAAATATTTGAACTTTAGGATAGACTGATAATTAAATGTAAATAAATTATAAAAATTTATTTAATTTAATTAAGCGAAAGGTAAAAGATGAGATGAAGAAGATATTCTATTATTTAAATATTTAAAATATTTAAACTCTAGAATAGGATGATAATTAAATATAAATAAATTATAAAAATTTATTTAATTTAATTAAGCGAAAAGATGGAAATGTTAGTAATTAATTTAATTAAAGGTAGAAGAATTAGAAAAATGAACGATATAAATAAATAATTAAATTTATTTATATGTAGATGACTTTAGGGGAATTAATTAAATAAATCATATTTAATTAATTAACAAGCTTAATCATGACCATTTTTAGACATATACATTTTGCCCCTCTTTGAAGTGATGTGTAAAACACATTGCTTCAAAGAAAATAAGGTTTTTTTGCCCCTGATATATTTTCGATGTTGCTGCTGATGATGCCCCCTCGGGAGGTAAATCACGGATGAGGATATGGATTACGAAAATTTTGTTAAACAATCAGTATCAGATAATGATATTCTGCGGAGGAGAGAGTGATTTAGCTCTCGACAAATGATGTACAAGATGCCCCTGTTGAAATGATGCCCCTTTTTTATGGAAATGATGATATGATGATGAACTGATAACTTTGCTTCCCAAAAATAGAAAAACAAAGAGTAAATGATTGATAAAGTGTTTGATAAATTTGCTTTCTGCGATAGAAAACAAATAGTAGATGAATGATTTCCTTTTTGATAAATTTGCTTTCTGTGATAGAAAACAAATAGTGATTGATGGTAGATCAGATTGATATGGTATCGAGCTAGATAAATTTGTGTATTGGTTTGCCTGATAGGATTGATTGGGTGATATGGTTCTGTGATATGATGCACTAGTATGAGTCACTGATATCGGTCACTGATATAGTTCACTTGATATGGGTCACTTTGATATGGTTCACGATTGCATGATGTGAGGCATTGATAAATAGAGAGATTTTGATTGATCATTTCAGAGTCGAGGTGTGTCGGGACCACGTAGAGATCTTGGGGTAGGAGATGCAAGAGGCAGTGATGATTTTTTTTTTTTCATGATATGATGTGCATTTATTTCTATATGTTAAGGATTTTGATATGCATTTTAATGATTTGATGACTAACATGATATGCAAGATGATGTTTTATATTATGATGATGCGTACTGATGATGTCATGCAGGTGAATGACCTATGCATATATGGAATGTTTGTTTTTGAATTTTTCAATGTAGATAAAGGATGACAAATGAATGTTGTGTTTATGATATGCATTATGAATTTGCAAAATGAATTGATATGGAAAATGAGAGGATGATTAATGATATGATATGAATGCAATGTTTTGTAATGATGATTAAGTGAAATGATAAAATGAAATGCAATGATAATGACATGTATGAAAATGATAAGTGATATGAAATGAACTGCATGATATTAAAAATGATAAATGAAATGATATGAAGGAAAATGATATGATAAGATATGATAATGAAAAAAAATGATATGATAAGATATGATAATGAAATGATAATATATGATAACGAAATGAAAATGAATGAAATGATGCAAATGTATAAAAGGAACATGAAATGAATATGAAAATGACAAAGTGTTGATGAGATGAAGATGATAGAGAATCTAAATGATATGCAAATGAATGATAAATGAGAAATGATAGGACCCAGCCGAAATGATAATGCAGGTGAAAGGTGATGATGAAACAAATGTTCAAATGTCCTCCACAAGTAGTCCAAAGAGACATAACAGCCATTGATGTGATTATTATCCTTTCAAAACTCGGGTGCAAATCCACTATGCAGGTATGTACAAATGATCTAAAATGAAATGCAACTAAATGAAACCGACCATTTTGTTGAGCTTGTTGGTATATTTTCTGGAATCATCATAGAGGGCTTTTGAAATGTTGGAAGTATGTACAAGCATCAGAGGGGAAATTAGCACCAATGATGACCTGAGTACAACTTTCATGATTTTTAATATAGCAAGTGAACACAAGCATCTAGGTATAATTGAACCGAGATGACCTGAGCATTTCTTGCGTAAACAGACAAAGACTAACCACCATCTGATGCAAATTTGGAACTGTCATCAATGATAAATCATCACATCTCGAGACATATTTGCAACCAATAAATGATTAACCTCCAGACAACAGGCAAAGAAAAATCATCCTCTTTCCTTGCCACTCTAGTGCAGTACATCATCGAGTGTGCTCCAGAGAAATGATATCAAAAAATTAAACAACCATTTTTCAAAAATGAAATACTGTGATTCCAAACATTATTTAGATTAGAGATCATCCAGATATGAGTCGTGATAAGGTACGCAACTGAAAGCTACTGTGATACGGATCAATGATTGGATGTTTTGGTTTGAGTTGGTTGTTTTGTTTTCACAATTGGGTTCGATTTCATTGTCTCACTGTTGAAAGTTGATTGCCCCCAGTATGCCCCATGTTTTCCCTTGGTACTAACACAACTTGTTGAAATGAATATGTACAATAGTCAAGCCATGGTAAGACGTTATCGCTTGAGGCAAATGATGATAGCATGGTGCTGGTGTAACCCTAAGATGATGGAAAAGATGCATGAAAATGAAGACTGAAAAGTTAAGTGCAGAACATGAACTAATAGATGGAGAGCTACAAATAGCGTCTATTTTTTTATGTTTTCTGATATATATATTTTTTGGATTTTGATGTTTTTTAATTTTTTAATTTTTTTTTTGGATTTTGATGTTTTCTGATATTTTTTGGATTTTTGATGTTTTGAAGTGTCAAAATTTGAGTAGCCTTTGTGCTAGATACCAAATGACAAGTGGAAAACCAAGTCTAGGTGTGAGGGTGGGTGATGGGATAAGGGATAAAATGCTCATGATAGATGGATGGATGGTATGGTTGTATGCATCATAAGAGAGCAAGGATGTGATCTCCAAAGACTATGTCGCATAGGAATAACATGCCCCATTCTAGGTACAAGACTTAGGATTTTTCATGACAAAGCTTATGGCAATAGGATAATGATATGATTGTTTGGAAGGATGAGGTATGTCAAGAGATACCCAAGACATGTTTCAACATTGTGCCCCTATATCTTCATCAAGATCAAAAGAAGAAGGGTGGATGAATGGAATCATCATGATAGGTATGTATGATGGCTAAAGATGGTAGGTAGGATGGAAATGATAAGACATGAAAATGATAGGTTGAATAGATAAGACATTGTGCCCCCAAGTGTAAGCGACATAGAAGATAAACCTACTCATGACGCCTATTTGCTAGGTTTTCATCATGGTACTTATCCAAGGCGCCTGTTTACCAGGTTTTCACCATTGGATGAAAGGATTTCTTTTTACTTTTTTTGTTTTTTTGTTTTTTTGTTTTTTTTTCTCTTTTTGTTTTCTTTCTTTTTTTTTGACTTTTTGGATAGGAGGGAATATGGATAGGAGGGACTCAAGTGTCTAGTTGCATGAAAGTTGATAGTCCCGCTAGGGATGGATGTCATTGCATGGACCATGTCAAGTGTCATTATGCTCATAGATGTTGGTAGGGAATTGCATGAGTGTGAGATGGAGTAGGTAGATGATGGATTATGATGCCTTATGTAAGAATGGATGGGGAATAGTGGATTATGATGCAGATTATGTAGGGGAGATGATAGGGATTATATAGGACTTATGCAAAAGATGAGTGAAAGGTTTATGCAAAAGCATGGACCATAGGGAGGTGATTGGGAAAATATGTAGGATAGTAGTTGAAGGGATGGGGAGGTGGAGGTATGTGGAATTGTTGTGAAATGGAAGAACCATGACCAATGGTTGCACACACACTATGATAAACATTGAAGCTTTTGATGTGGATGCGATTAGCAGGGAAGCAATGGAGATGTTTGCTTAGAAGGTGGTGGATGAAGTGTTTTAGGTACCCACATAGACTTAGTATTTTTATGATTTTTATTTTGCTTGTGGGTTTTAGGAATTTGAAACTTTTGAATGGAATGAGAATGTAGGATGGAAGTGGATGGTTGGGATTTTTGTGATGTGAACACCTCATTTTCTTTTTGCTTAGGTACCCAAACCAATTTAGTTTTGGCCTTTACTTTTGGAGGTATGGGCTTATATAACTTTTTAGATGTACTTGGATTTGATATTTTGTATGGATTTCCTAAGGCATGAGAACCTTTAGAATTTTTTACTTTATAGGTAGAGGCATTGAAATTCTTGCTTTTGAATCCCATGGGTATGGTGGAATAGGTGGAAGCTTTATGTTTAGACAATGTGTGTATTGATTGGTCATGATTAAGATGTTTAGAGGATTTAGGGATGGAGGGATAAGAAGATTGGATGGTGGGGATATTAGGTGTTGGTAGTAATGGTGGTAAAGTTGATGGTGGAAGGTGTATGGTCACATGCTTTTGACATTTGTAGGATGATGGAGGTGGAATGGCAACATATGTTTTAGGGATACGATAGGCTCTATGATGGAAAGTGGACTTGGGATGCATGGAGGAAGTACCAACATCTTTACGTTGTTGTCCTTGGGGTGTATGTCCAAGGCCATAAGAGCGTGGAGGGACTTTGACATGTATAGGCTCCAAAATATCTTGTTCATGAAGGTCTAGATCTTTACCTTGGTGGTTCATGTTTTGGGGTGTGCAGTGGACAATGGAACCAGGTGTAGGTGAAACACTAGGCATGAGTTCTTTATTGGATGGAGAAGATAATGGTTGTTGTTCAAAGGAGGAACATTCATGAATGAGGGTAGAAAAACCAATAGGATATGATGGAGGACTTGCAATGGGGTCGATAGTGGGTGATGGAGGATCATTAGGATCTTGATTAGCATTGTATTCACTTAGATCCAAGATATTTGTTTGATCTTCTATGTGTGCTTGGGAGGCATATGTCTCATGGTGATACCATGTTTAGTTGCATCATGGATGGGTGAGGTGGAAAGCTCCTGACCATAGAATGCATAAAGTTGGCTAAGAGGATCATCATGGTCTTCTTGATCATAAAAGGGGTCTTGATCAAAGATGGAAGATTGATCATGAATAGTATTAGGCATGTTATGAATGGAATCATTAGGAGGGTGCTGATCCTTATGTCGATGAGGGGGTAATGTTTCCACATGTTTAGGATTTTTCTCTTGACATACCTCATGACTTATTTGAATGGAGGTGGAAGGGGATTTCTCATGGAGAGACTTGTCATGTTCTTGATGGTCAACAACATAAGAGCATGATAGAGGGTAACTTGGACTTAAGAGGGGAGACTCTTGAATTGGATCAAGTGGTTGTGGATGACATGATTGGCTTGAAGGACTTGGCATGATGTTTGAGGATTCTTTTGCATGTTCAAGTATATGTGTTGAATGACATG
>VDFB02380691.1:0-30436 GCA_007258455.2 Sequoia sempervirens
AATCATATTATAAGAAATAAATATTATGATATATAAAGAACATGTCCTTATAGGAAAATATCAAACCAAAAAACAAGATTATTTTTTCAAAAGAATGAACCAAATCAGTGACTTGAAAGTGGCACAATATTTGGCCCTAATTCCAACGACCATGTTTTCTATGGTCTCTTTTGCTAAACAAAGAAGATGTATTAAAAATTATCATAAATTTTCATAACAAGTCCTCAATTTGTGAGTTCCTCCTTGCAAATATTCAAACTCATTAAAAGATGCCTTATTATCCAGTAGAGGTCTAAGAGCATTTGGTTGGCAATTCCATGATCAAATCTAGGAAATATCTAATATCTATTTCTTTGATATTTTCTACATCTTAATAATTTGTATTTTGGAAAGCCATTAGAGCACTTATAGTAGTTGGATGGTCTAAGAGATGTCATCTTTGACTAAGCCCTCTTTGCAAAGCTACTTAGATCTTTTGGAGTTCTTTTGAATGCATCCAACATTTTTGATTTCTGATAAGAAAGCTAGGAGTTGTTACCCCAGCTAGTTATGTATTAACTTTTTTCTCTACTTTTTAATTAATTAATAATTCAGAACATTAAGTTACAAGGTTGGGACACCTTCTCTAACAATCTTCTACTCATGAAATATTTTTTTGAAAAACAAATGGCAAATTCAACTCTAAAATTTACAATACAAATAGATAATTTGAAATCTGTGATAAATTATGTAAATATTGACCAAAACCCAGACTGACATGTTTTCGTATCACACAAATATACATGAAAATCCTTAAAGACAATAAACTCCTATAGATGATGAACTATAGATACTTTTACCTTACCCGAAATTAACCTTTTTATTAAATGTAAACATATTCAATCTTGATTTCTATTCATTTGTTGCTATATTTTGCTGCCAAATTTGGTAGTTTATTCTTCAGCTTTTTTGCGGGATAATATTTTTTTTGTTAGGTTAAGATGCTCCGGTAGGTTACTTACTGTTTCTCTAAGTTATCTTTTTAATCAGAAATGGGAAAGAAATTGCGAAGCAACCGCAATAAACTTTGTTTGTTCCTATCATTTCGTTGTTATGGGAATGCATAGGAAAGCAATGACGACGTAGTTGGCCCAACCATATGATTTGGATTTATTTGGTGCTTTCGTTCTCTTTAAATATAGTTTGACCATAAAAATAGAACACAATATCTGTTCAAATAATATCCAGCTCAGAGATTATTAATCTTTTGCCTCGGTTATGTTGTTATCCATCTTTAAATTGCCTAAATTATGAATTTTACATTATCATGTGTTATTTTGGGGACCCTATGCTAATAATCAATTTGATAAATATTAGTTAAGCATTCATTTCATGATTTACGGCTTTATTTTAATGTCTTACTTAACTCTTGTTTAGGTGACTATGTGTGCTATTTTATATTGAATGTGTATAGTTTAATCCACAATATTGTTCATTGTCAAAGTTCAATGGTTTCATTAATGGTGGTTTGTGTATTGATTCTTACAATTAATAATGTCAATATTTATTATAGTGTATAAATTTTAAGGTTTTATCTATGGTAAATTGATTCTCGATATTTGTATTTGATTGTTGATTTCTTTTAGTTTGAGATCTAGAAGTTAAAATCATATTATTTATGTAGTCACTAGCAATTGGGTATCTAATAAGGAGCTTATTAGCATGATTGGTTGATTGTCATTATTCATGATTTTGTGTGACTACAATAGTTAATCAATTATAGACATGGACTAGGTGGCATGCTATTTCATGGCTTTGGTTCATGTGTGAACTGAAATTTCATGCTTTATTTCATCAAGAAAATTATGTGTTGCCAAGTAGTTGTTATGTAGGAACATGTTAGGTATATATTGATAAATAAAAAGAAGTAGTAGTTTAGAATATGTTTCTCATACTAATGTTTGAGAGGAGGTGTGTGTAAAGAAAATTAGTTTTATGGCTATAAGAAAGAATACACAACAAAAGTATACCATAATGCATAGAATATGTGGGGAAAACCATTTTGGAAGGAAACCCACACAGTCCAAAGCATGAACCAATTGTATCATGAGCACTAAATGTTATAATATAATACCACAAACATGCCCTTATAAGAGTATCACCTACATGTTAAATTGAAGCAATTTTGGTAGCATAATGGTACTTGTAAATTAGCTATATAACCCATACAATACTCCATCCCAAAGCCCAAAAAATAGGGAAATATCAAACCACAAATTAAGAGTGGGTTTTCAAAAGCATGAGCCAAAATAATGACCAAGAAGTGGCACCATATTTGGCCCAAATTTCAACAACCAAGTTGCCCATGGTCTCCTCTTTAGCATATTCGAACCCATTCAAATATACTTTCTACAATAGAGGTCTACAAGTATTTTGGTGACACTTACATGGTCAAATCTAGGAAATATCAAATATCTAATTCTTTGATATTTTTTACATCTTAAGAATTAATATTTAAAAAAAAACATTAGAGAATTTATGGTATTTTTATGTTCTACGATATACCATCTTTGACTAAATCCTTTTTGTGGAGCTAATTATAGGTCTTTTAGAGTTATTTTAAATGCATCCAATTTTGATTTATGATAAGTAAGCTAGGAGCTATGACCCCACCAAGTTGGTTAGTAATTTTTTCCCTAATTTTTAATTAATTAATTAATCAAAGCATTAAGATGCAAGGTTAAGACACATTTTCCATTAGTCTCCTACTTGTTGAATATCTTGTTGAAGAGAAATGAGCAAATTGTGATACTAAAATATAAATACTAGGGGTTAGTGAGGTCCATAGGCTAAGATTGCCACCTAAGTTGTTTTGTGTTCACAAGCTTCATTAATATTCTATCAAATTTTGGCACCTTTTTTCTCTAAGTATCTAAATAAACTTTATCGAATTATTTTAGCACAAAAGGATCAAGGGCCTCCAACAATGAAATAAGGGATCTACTATCATTCTCGCACACATCTTATTTTTTTAACCCTATTTTCAGTCCCATGAGGCACACAAATAAAATTATGTCTCTTGGAATGCTTGGATTGAGTGAAAAAAGGTACTATGCAAGAATGCATTTTTTTTGTCTTAGAGTTGAGGGAAAATAAGATGTTATTTTAGATGGACCCAAAATACATCTATGGATTTGAATATAATATTCCAAAGTGCAATGAGTTCTAAGAAACTCTATGTCAAAGTTTAGTCAGTTTTCCCTCTTAGGTTTAATAAAATATTTTGTTGGATCATTGTACCCTAAAAATATTTAGAATTTAGTGATAAAATGAGGGCTCTAATAGAATTCCCCAACACACCTCAATATAATCCAACCCTTATTTTTTACCCTCGAGTTGTGAAAAGAAAATGATGGCTCTTGGTGTGCTTGTAATGTGAGTAAAAGAGGCATTCTATAATATTGCATTTATCATTACCATGGAAAATGGTTTGGTGTTGGGGGAAATTAAAATAGGTTATTTTATTTAGACCCTAAATCCATCTAAAAGTGTAAAAATTTATTTCCTAGGAGCCAAGGATTATGAGAAATGCTCCATAAAAGTTTGGAACTTTTTCTATCTTAGGTTTCTTAAGAGATATTTTTAGGTCGCTAAAGCCTAGAAGGATTGGGAGACTTTTGAGATGAAAAGAGGGCTCCAATTCCACTAATCCACCCACCATAATATTTTTTAGTCTTAGTTTGGTCCCATAAACACTAAAATAATTTTTTGGCTCTCAATATGCTTGCACTAGATGTAGAAAAGATACTAAATGCAAGAAAGCATTCATTGTGGGCATGGTCAAACCATTTGAATTTGAAGGAAACTAAGATAAGTTATTTTATTTAGACCATAAATACACACCTATAGTTTCAAATGAAACATTCCTAGGTACAATAACTTTTATAATTTCTCCAATAAAGTTTGGCACTTTTTCCTCTTAGATCTATTATGATACTTTTTTGGATCATTATAGATTTGAAGGAATGAGATGTTTTAGTGATAATTTTAGGTCCCCAGTAGCATTCTCTCATCCACCATGATTTTTTATCTCCCTTGATTTGGTCCCACAAGCCATAAAAGGAAAACTATAGCTCTTGACAAGCATGAACTAAGTGTAAAAAGGTAATTTGGAATAATGTGTTCATTAGAGGAATGGTCAAATTTTTTAGTTAAGGTAAATTGAGAAAGATTATTAAATATTCTAACCAAAATTATAACTGTATGTACGAATGGAACATTCCCAAGCATGATGAATTCTAGGAAACATTTCATTAAAGTTTGACATTCTTTTGCTCTTAGGTCTCCTAAGAGACTTTACTAGACTACTATAGCCCAAAAATACTAAGAGGTCCTTTGGGAATAATTGACATACACTAGTATTCTCTCACCCACCTCAAAGTATTCGGCACAAAAATAAAATTATGCCACCTAGCACCCTTGCATTAAATGGCATTGAGTAATTTTGCAAGAAATTATTCATTATGAGGACTATAAAATAATTTGGAGCTAAATAAATTTAAGATATGTTATTGTAATTTCACTTTAATTTAACCTATAGGTGAAAATTAAATATTCCTAGGTGCCATGAATTATTATAAATTCTCCTTTAAATTTTTTCATCATTTTTATTTTAGTTCTTGTAATAGACTTTACTAGATTATTGTTGATTGGAAGGACTAAGAGAGTACAATGATTAAACAATGTCTTCACTAGAGTTACCCACACACTCTAACTTGTTTAAAAAATTAATTCATTCCCACAAGGCATATGATAAAAAATATGGCACTTGGAATCCTTAGATCAAATCCCATTAAGGCATTTTACAAGAATGTATTCATTATTAATACATGAAATGGTTCAATGTTAAGGGAATCTGAGACAAGATATTTTAGTTAGACCTTAATTCCACTTTTAGGTGTGAACAAATATTCCTAGGTGCCACAAATTCTAAGAAATACTCCATTAAACTTTTTCATATTCTTTCTCTTATGTCTCTTAAGATACTTTGTTGGATCATTATAGCCATGAAATACTAGGAGACATTAATGATGAAATGAGGCCTTCACTAATATTCCCCAACCCACCCTAGTTTTAATTCAACCTAGGTTTTGTTGCACAAAGTATTGAAACGGAATTATGGATCTTGGAATGCTTGCATTGAGTACAAAGGAGGCATTGTACAAGAATGCATACATTCTAGGAATAGTCAAATGGTTTCAAATTGAGGATAAATAAAATAGGTTATTATAGCCAAACAAAAAACCAATCTATAGGTGTGAATAAAAAATTCCTAGGTGTCATATCATTGTAGTTTGGAAGGATTGGGAGACTTCAACAATAAAATGAGGCGCACATTGAAAGAGTTTCATGGAAATATATTTTTTTATTTATATTGATAAAATATGAATAATAATGAGAGATTAATTGGCTAGAAGCTTGCAAACAAATGCAGAGGGGAATTTCAATCATACAGAGAAGGACATATTTCATGTGGGGAATAATGTAAGCATGGTGCATGAGGAACAACTATGCAAGCTGCCCAAATATTAAATATTAACCTTTTTTATTTTGATGTAGGTTCTTTTTAAAGGTGTTTTTTATAATCATCTTCACAAGTGATTTATTTTAGTATGTTATCAGAGAAACATGTGCCTCCCTATTGTTGTCATTTTTAGCCCTATCCCCTAAAAATATCCTTTAAAATGCTTTGTAAATTGGAGGGGTGTGTTTTTTCAGTTTTTAACGAAGTTTTCAAACTTGTGTCAGCTCTCAACTTAGTTTTCCAACCTACATGTTTCTCAATGAGCTTCACTTTGGAACTTCACGAGTTAGTTTGAGGGTCTCGAAAGATTAAAATGCATGTTGTAATCAAAGAAAATAATCACACAAGAAAAGCGGAAGAGGTTTGGTAGAACTTTGTAAAGTTTTGAAACCTTTGTCAGTCCTGATAGGGTTTTCAAAACTTCTTTATCTCTGCCAAAATTATAAATAAGTTCTGGTTATTTTCCAAAGTGCTTTACATAAAGAGTAATGGGAAAATATGAAATTTCAAATTTATTCTATGCGGTAGCATAAGGAAGGTTTCTACAACTATGAAAAACTCTGAAACTTTTTCAAAACTTACCCAGAAACATTTATGCAGTATATTTGGGGACAACATTTATTTTGTTATTGAGGATGAACTTACAAAAGAAAAATATTGTTCATATGCAGTTTTCCATACATCATTTCACATGAGAATACAATTAAAAGTAAAAATTGAAAGTAAAGTAGACATTATAAATCTCCATAACATAGAATGATTCAGAAAGCCATAAAAGATATATATATATATATATATATATATATATAGTGCCAGAAACAAGGTGATTTCATGGGTATGTGTAGGATCATGATGGACCAAAAAGTGGCAGTATGATGGGTATGTGGCTGACGACTTTTTTCTACCCAAAATTGATGAAACAAAAAGGGTTTTTAAAGGATATCCTCAACTTTCCACCAATATAAATTATGCTTTACTTTGAATTTAATAAGTAATTATTATTCATTTTCTATTCAAATTATGACTAAAGTCTGATTGATAGGCTGATTGAAAAACATCTATAGCTCAAACAATATCACATTTTTGAATCAAAACATGCACATTATATGCTTTGCATACTATAGTATTAAAAAAGAAAATTTGAATTTCATGAAGTTTGACCAAGTTAAGGTGGTGAGACATACAATTTTTATATTTTTTTTTTTAAAAGTTGTAATAAAAAATCATAATTAATTATTTACTTGGAAAAAATTACAAAATGGCCGCATCACATCAGGGACATGAGTCCTCTACTTATATCTAATATATTATATATTTTTTTAATCATTTTATTGTGGTTGGGTGGTTAGATAGACACCTACTTCTTATTTTTCCTAAAATTTAAGTACTACTACATTGAAATTTCAAAATTTCACCAAATAGCTTTTTTTTTTTAAACAAACCTAGTAGTTTAGAAACTACATTCAATTTGCTATAGATTCTATTCTTACATATTTTTGAAATAATATAAATAACTTATTCAAATTTTTACGTCAAGTTGCCTAACTCTAATTTTTCTAATTTTTTTGCAACTTAAGAGCCTATTTTTTCCATGATGATCCTGAACATACCCTCATAATAGGGGATTTCAAACATAAAGGGTGCATACGATTACTCTGATAACCTTGATCACCTCTTGCATTCGTTCAATCTGTGCAGGAGAGAAAATATTTTTGTTGTATTCAACATAATGAGAGAAAGTCTCCATGTTTATTTCAAGGCCAAAATGCATCACAGTAACAACTTGGTTGATCCTCTCACTACACAATGCACATGAGATACAAAAAGTGTCACCAATTAGGCCCACATGTAGATGAACAAAAATCTCTCTCAGGGAATCTTCAACAAACTGCAAGTACCATGGGAAAACCAAACACTCAAGATCCCACAAAGCCCATCCAAAAAGGCCAGAAGTGCATACAATATTGTATAGAAAATTCTTGAGTACATTGGCATTGTGAACATGCACTTACGATAAGAAGTGCTCACCAATCACCTTGCTAATGAATTCTTCTTCCACATCGATGTGGATGAAGATGACTTCCCTTAGTTGATCCAACACCAACCTATGAAAAAAAATGCATTTAACTTCTTCTACTACTAAAAATTCACTCTCCATAACTACTTCACTCAACAAGCTTGACATGCTTGTAGATGTAACTAGCATTGTGCAGAATGAATAGTGGTGAATAGGATTTATAGAGTGATAGGGACAAATTGGTGGAGCTTATTTGAAGTAATTAATGCCGATGTACATACAAATTGATTTAAACTTAATTAATTTAAGAAAGGTGATGTGATGGAGATCTTGTGAATTGGATTCAAGCAAACCTCAACATTTAAAGAATTGCACGTAATGATCTAGGTGGCATACAAACAATCTCCAAGAGGTTAAGGTGGTGGAAATTTCATATGAAGGAAGCCCATGTGGATTTCTCACATTAAGCGATGGTTCATCCTCTGGTCTTGTCAATGGGGAAATGGGATGTAATCATAACCATCCCTAAAAAAAAAATTAATGAAGGGAATCATCATAATTTGACAAGGTTAGTTAATTTTTGGCCAACTCTTATTTGGCTAGGTAGTAGTTAGCATCCAAGAAATAGTTTCAAGAAATCTTAATAATTACAGATGTAAAGTTTGAATATTTAGTTGTAAGATATTGCAAGGGTTTGATATTTTGATCCCCTTTGCACTATGATGCATGAGTGAGAATCGATCTTAATAAAGGATCAAACTTGTAGTTTCAATTCGTTTTCTGTGAATTTTACTGTTTGTGTAGTAATTTTGAATTATATGTTAATATTTGTGAGAAATTTTGTGAGCATTGACAAGCATTTGGATATACCTTTCCTTTGAGAACGTGTTGTTTAGTGACATTTAGTTTCTTTATTTACAGTAGATGGTTGAAATTGTACTAAGTCGAGTCAGCAAGTGTTTGTAGTCTGATCTTTGAGTCACAATATTGATCATTTTTTAGTCCTTTCATTTCAATAGTAATTTCACTTTAAGATTCTTCTTTCATACTTGTATCATGTCTATGAGAAAGTGTTAGTTTTCCTTTTTTTTATTTCTAGTTAAAAGCATACCCTAAGTTCATATATATTCAAAAAATTATACAAAATTATATCTAAAGAGGGAGCTCTACCTCAATCAAAATTCAGAGGAAGATCACTAATCCAATTGTGATCTCTCCAACTATTGTGAGTTTATTTTTTCCTTCTTGGGCATTATAGAGTCATTTGTATTCATTTTTTTAAAGGACAAGTCTATTCACTAATAGATTTTTGACAACTCTGTTCGGGATCGAATTGAGGAATTTTTATCTTTATAGTGTAGAATCTCTAGTTTGTAAAGAAATTTTTTATGGAATTTCATAAGTCACCTTTGTATGATGAGAAAAGATGGTGTTACCACATGAAGGTATCTTTCATGGGCTATTGTTAGGATTAGATTTGGTTACTTCAAAATAAGAAGACATCATCTCTCAGCTAAATACACTTGCATGGCATATCGAAGAAGTGCGGTGGAATATATGCATTTGAGTTTTGTACTTGAAGAAGAAGAAGAGCTCACACAATGCCCACCAAGACCCATGCATGGAAGAAAGGTTACCAAGAATTAAAATTGTTCACTATCCAAACCCGCCACCTCGACCCAACCAAAACCAAAATCTTCTACCAGCCCAAAGAGGGCCGCCAGAGAATTAGTTAAACTCAAAAATTATCTCTTCCTAAGATTGGTGACTCTATTTGAAAAAGAACCCATACATACCAATTACAATTTTTTTTGTTGGCCCCTTTATCACAACCTTGGGAAGCCAATTTTTTCCCCTAGCATTGTCAAGTTATCCCCCACTCCCTGAAGGGAGCATTTTCCTATATTCATTAAAGAAAATGCACAAGACTTTGAAGATCATTTCCATGCCTTCACTACCACCTGTGCCTCCTCTAGAATTGTTGAAGAAATGTATTCATTCACCTTTTTGTTTCATCTTTGGAAGATCAAGCATCAGAATGGTTCATGCAACTCAAAGAGGGAAGCATTACAAACTATAATACTATTGAATAGATGGCTTTCTCAAGAGATTTAGAAATTTGGTCAATATGGGAGCTCGACTAAGAACTCTTTTTAATATTCAGAGGAATTGGTACAGGAGCACCCAAGCCCTTCAAGGAACACTTCAAGTGCCAGGAGGTTGCAGGGGTCTTGAAGACTTATAAACCACTCCAGAACATCAACTATGATATCTTGCAGCCTATAATGGCATTTGGCATGGATGAGAGTAGTTGGAAGATTAAAAGTCCTAAGGGTCCTGATAAGGACCCTAGGACCAAAATGCAATATAAATGGGACAGTTGTGGTCTAGGGGTTTAAATAGTGATCTAATACTTAAATTGTGTCAAATAAGGTTGGAAATTAAGAATCCAATAGTTTTTAGATAGTAGTGTTAAATAAATTACAAGTTAGAAATTCAAATTTTTGAATTTCAACTTTGGGCGGGTAAATGAGTTTTATGAGTTTTAATCACTTTTATGTAATCTAATCAATCCCAAATGGTTTGATCAGTTGGGGAATGGTTCTATAACCTGAAAATAATCCTTTGTATGGAGGTTGATCAATTGGTGCAAGCATTGTACGGACTGTTCTCAGAAAACTCAATAAAATTTCTGTTTTCTTGCATTTTTCTGTGTTTTCTTGATGAACCACTGATTCCTATTAAAGATATATGAATTTGGATGCTTTAGGAGTTTTTATTTACAATATTTAACATCTCTTACATGTTCTGATAAGGAAAATAGATCAATTCTTGTACGTTTTAACCGACGGTCCACAGGAAAAGACAGATTTTGCACTTGTTTTGAGAGTTTTTAATGAATGAATGATCCATTTCATGGGAGATTGTGACTGTATCTTGTGAAATGGATCACCTCTAACATGTACTATATAGGATTAACAAACTAATGTGTAGGAAAGAAGAATATTGAGGTGTACACCAAGATTTGACAATGGAAAGAGCATGAAAGCGAAGGCTAAAGTATAGCAGTAGAGGATCTTCCTTAACAAGTGATATTTTTGAGTTGTAATAGTTGATACATGTTGAATTAATGGTGAAAAGTCTAAAATTAGGGTCTGGAAGTGTTTGGAAGGCCTAGAACCAAGAAGCCCTAGTTTTGAGGCAATTTAAGGAGGGTTTTGTGTTTGAGCATGTTAGGGGTGTCATAGAAGCCTAAGAACTTGGAATCTTTGGTTTTGAGACATTTTAAAGGACTTTTGAAAGTTTCATGGTCAGGGGTTGAGTTTAGAGAGGGGTTGCTTTGGAAAAGAGGGCTAATTAGGCCTAGTTTTTGAGGAGACAACAGATTTTGGAAGGGTTTGTCTGAAGCAAGTGATATCAAGGTTTGGATGTGCTATTTTTCATCACAAACCTCATCTAAAAAATTCATTATATTGGAGGTTCCTTTGGAATATTTGAGAGAAAAGTCAAAAATCCTTCGCTAGAGGCCTAGTTGGGCTAGAAGCCTAGTTAAGGTGAAAATTTGGTTTTGTGTCTAAGTCAAAGGGTTGGGCTTTGAAATCATTCAAGACAAGTTTTTTTGAGTCTCTTAAGAGTGTTCCTAGGGTTTGGGTCCATAGGGAAGGCAAATAAGTCATTTGGTGCATTATTGAGGTTTGTCTCCACCAGGGTGCCTAAAGAAGGGTTGAGATTGCATCATTAAGTTCCTTGAAATCTTTGTGTTTGTTTCAAAGTCCTAGACCCTCTGAATTAGGAATGGAGATGAAAGTGTTGGGAACCTTATTGGTAGATTCATCAAGGCTCTAAATGAAACCCCATGTTCTAGTAGACCTAGTGAAACCAATTTGGCAACCACCTTTATGCGTGCCTTGCATCATGAATTCATTTTGTTTTGAAGAGAAGACGTATATTTGATTTTGAAACAGTAAAAATTGAAGTTGTAATAATTGAGGAAGAATTGGTGAGGCACCATGAACACTTGGGTGGTGGATCTATTTCTATTTCAAGCCGCCTCCCAAGGGAAGTTTTTAGTATTTTGAGTAATGATGAGCCATCCCAAGTTGGTCCTCTGAGTTTGATTCCATCACGAAAGGTAAGATCTTCTAGAACCAACATTTTAGGAGATGCAAGAAAAGTTGAGCTTTCAGGACTAGAGAATGAAGAATCTGATGGTTCTGAGGATGATGATGAGTTTTTTGGTCATGATGATGTAGATTCTAATGTTGTAGTGCAAAAGTGTGCAGAGCAGTCATTTGGCCCTGACACGGGTAATTTCAGTGACCTAAGATGAGAAAAGGAATCAAGAAAATGATGCCAATAAGCTCAAAGTCTCATAGCCTCTTGCCTTGGAGGTTGAAAAGAAAGAATAAGAACTCACCTCAAAAAGTGATTTACAGAAAAGAGAAGTGGGAATAGAGACGTGTTGACAGGAATCACACAAAAGGAACATTGAAGGTTTGCAAAGAGCTACAACTCTCGATAAAGGCTACATTCATCTACAAGTTGAGAAATGAAGCGAGCAATTATAGGAATACAAATGAGCTCTGGAGGTCCTGGAAGAATTTATTTTGACTACTGAGATGGTTTTACTTAAGCAAAGGGGTGGGATTTCTTTTCTTTCATCCACTGGATAGTGCCTGGGTAGCTTTGTTGTCATCACTAGGATGACCTCTTTAAAGGCTGATTTGACTAGTGAAGCGAGCAAGGAAAATACTTAGAGCCTTTTCATCTAGCAACTCACTCAAATGTTCAAAGGAGCAGTAAAAAAATTCCCTCATCATGTAAGTCTTTTTTCTTTCTAGTCATTGTTCCTACATGTTCCTTCGGGATGTGGTTTTGTTGGTCTTAACCATCAGGGGTCATATTTTTATCAGCCTATCAACAACTATGTATAATAATTTTTATCTTTTTGCATTAGTAGGTGTCCCCTACCATTATAAATAGGTTTTTTTTTTCTTTCCATTTTTGGTGTGTGCTCTTATTTTTGTTGTGTATGTGATCCTTTGATTTCTACTCTCGACTCTGCTACCCAATGGATAAGAAACAAGTATTCTAGAATTTCAAGTCTAGGTTCACGTCTTCGTCCATGGTAGTCCTTGTCCCCAATCTGAGCTAGTTGTTGTCATCATTTTCAACCCTATCCCCTAAAAATATTCTTCAAAATAATTTGTAAATTGGAGGAACCATGTTTTTCAATTTTTGACAAAGTTTTCAAACTTGTGTCAGCTCCTGACTCAATTTTTGAACCAAAATGTTTCCTGATGAGCTTCACTTTGAAACTTCATGGGTCAGTTCCAATGGCTTGAAATATTGAAAGGCACATTTTAATCAAAGAAAATAATCGCACGAAAAAAGTAACAAAGGTTTGGCAAAAATTTGTAAAGTTTTGAAACCTTTGTTGGTCTCAACAGGGTTTTCAAAAACTTCTTTATCTCCTCCAGAATTATAACTAAGTTATGATTATTTTCCAAAGTGCTTTACATAAAGACTAATGTGTAAATATGAAATTTCAAATTTATCCTCTATAGCGGCATAAGGTAGGTTTGTACAATTGTGATAGACTCCGAAACTCTTTCAAAACTTACTCAAAAAAATTTATGCAGTATATTTGGGGCTAAAATTTATTTCATTATTGAGGATGAACTTACAAAAGAAAAAGATTGTTTATAAGAAAATTCAGCTTTCCATACATAATTCCACATGACCATACAATTAAAAGTTGTAAATAGTGAAAGTAAAGCAGATAGAAATATCCATAACATAGAATGATTTAGAAATCCAAAAAAGATATATATTTATCTATATATGTATTAATAAAACTATGTATTGCATTTCCAAAAAGAAGGTGATTTCATAGAAAGGATTTTTAGACACAAATGGTGAATACAATGACTCTGATAGCCTCGATCACCTCTTGCATTTTCTCAATCTGTGTAGGAGAGAAAATATTTTTGTTGTATTCAACATAATGAGCAAAAGTCTCCATGTTGTTTCTTTCAAGGCCAACACGCATCAGGGTAATAGCTTGACCAACCCTCTCATTACATAGTGCATAGGAGATATAGATAGCGTAAACAATTAGGTTAGCATGCAGAAGAATAGAAAGCCCTCTAAGGGCATCTTTAACACACTGTAGGTATCGTGGGAAAACCAGATGCTCAACAACCCATAAAGCCCATCCAAAAAGGCCATAAGTTTGTATAATAATGTATAGAAAATACTCGAGCAAGTTGTCATTGTGAACATGCACTTGTAATAGGAAATTCTCACCAATCACCTTGTAGATGACTTCTTCTTCCACATTGTAGTGGAGGAGGAAGACCTCCCTCAGTTGATCCAACACCAATCTACGAACAACACTACATTTAATGCCTTCTACTACTAAAAAGTCACTCTCCATGAATACTTCGCTCGACAAGCTCGACATGCATGAAGATGTCACTAGCATTGTGCATAATGAATAGTGGTCAATAGGATTTATAGAGTGATAGGGACAAATTGGCGGAGCTTATTTGAAGCAATCAATGTCAAAGTGCATACAAATTGCTTTAAACTTAATGAATTCAAGCAAGGTGATGTGATGGAGATCCTGTGAATTGGATTCAAGCAGTCCTCAACATTTAAAGAACTAAATAGAATGATCTAGGTGGCATACCAATAGTTACTAAGAAGTTAAGGTGGTAGAAATTTTGCATGAAGGAAGGCCACGCGGTTTTTTCACATTAAGCAATGGTTCATCCTCCTATCTTGTCAATCAAGAAATGGGATGCAATCACAACCATCCCTAAAAATAGAAATTAATGAAGGGAATTGTCATAATCTAGCAATGATAGTCAATTTTTGGCCAACTCTTATTTGGCAAGATAGCGATTAGCATCCAAGAAACAGTTTTGAGAAATCTTAACCTTTATAGATGTAAAGTTTAAATATTTAGTTGTAAGATGTTGCAAGGGTCTAAAATTTTGATCCCCCTTGTAGTGTGATGCATGAGTGAGAATCGATCTTAATAAGGGATCAAATTTTACAGTTTTAGCTCATTTTCTATGAGTGTTATTTTCTGTGTGTAGTAATTTTGAATTAAATGTTAATGTTTGTGAGAAATTCTATGAGTTTTGGCAAGCATTTGGATATACCTTTCCTTTTAAAATGTGTTCTTCATTAAAATTTAGTTCATTTATTTATAGTAGATGGTTGGAATTGTACTAAGTCAAGTCAGTAAGTGTTCATAGTCTAATCTATGAATCACGATAATGATTATTTTTCAGTCCTTTCATTTTAGCAACAATTTAACTTTAAGAATCTTCTTTCACACTTGTATCATGGCTATGAGAAAGTTTTAGTTTTCCTTTTATGCTTTGTGGTTAAAAGCATACCCCAAGTTCATATATATTCAAAAGATACAAAATTATATTAGAAGAGGGAGTTGTACCTCAATCAAAATTTAGAGGAAGATTACCAATCCAATGGTAATCTCTCCAACTGTTGTGAGTTGATTTTGTCCTTCTTGGGCATTATAGAATCATTTGTATTCATTTTTATAAAGCACAAATTTGTTCACTAACACTCCCCCAATGGTTTTAATTATGAAGTGACAATAGGCATAAAGTTAAATAATTATACTGTCTAGAATTTTGCACCCAAGCATGTGAAAGGAATTATAATTGTTATAGTAGTGATCATTTTACCATCTTCTTTGGAATCTTCTTGGACAACTGGTGTTTTATAGAGCATTCTTTGTAACAGCTTTGGAGTTCTCACAAGGTCTGACTTTGTAAAGAGCAACACTAATAACAGTGTAATCTTGGGTGTTTCTTCTCAGCAAATTGTTACGACGAAGGCCATTTTCTTCAAATACGACAGTGTGTGCTTCAAAGTGAATTCATTGCATCAGAGTTAGTGTAGATTTATAAGGGCATTGTCTACAACAATGATTGTGTGTGTTTCAAAGGGAATCTTCTACAATAGCAAAATCAAGGTCTTGGTTTATGAAGGGCAACATCAACAACATAGAAGTTTGATGTGGCATTGTGAACAAAAGAGCAAGATGGAATACTACCCCCAAAATTATAGGGTTCCATTTCCTTTCCTTCCATGGGAGAGACCATTTTCAAGATTCTTGGGTTGGGACCAATTGTAGTTGGCATTCAAGGCAGAATTTCCCAGTGTGTACAAGTGCAACAATTACATAATTGGGGCATGAATTCTTCACCCATATGCATGAAGATTGATTTTTCTCTCCAACCTTGTTTCAATTTTCATTTCAAACCTTTTGGATTTTCTCCAATTCTTTGAATTAGTACAAAAAATTGCAATGAAGGTGATTAATAGTGTTTTCCTAGAAATTAATTATTTACTATAAAATATTCAATTCTATGATCTTTGGAATGGGGAAGGCTATGTGGGGGGGTTATTCTCACACCATTTTCTATTGCATAAAATGAAATTCATATCAGAATATGATGTTTTGAAGCTCTCATTTGAATTGAATACCCCTATCTTCCTTAATAGGGTTTTGAACAAAAATAATAATGAAATTGGGGGAGATACAGTTGCAAGCTTCAAAGAAAAATATTGGTCTATTTCTTTTCTACTTGCAAATATTTGTCTATAGGATGATACTCTATTGATTCCACCTCCACCGAGAATGCTAGTTCCAAATATAAATGTGACGAAAAATTCACAAAATGACATGGAAAGGCAAGAACAACAGGGTAAAAACTCTGTTGAACTTGAGCAAATGGAGGAATAGTATTATGGCCTAGGGTGATTTGTACCATAGTTTTGTTGTTCTTCTATACTACCATCCACTAAGGTATGGGATTTTACATGCTGATCATAGAAGACTTTTGATCAACAATCATAACCAACACCTTTAGGCATGTCATGTGTTCTATTTTGCAAAATTGACGTTAACATTATAAACAAGAAAAGGATATATCATATATGGTTGGATTTTGGAAATATGATAAGGCTTGTACATCACAATGACCATTATCTGATCAGTTTTTGTTTTGCAAAATTATGCTTGATCATATGATAAATCTTGTACATCATATTGATCATTGTCTAATTAGTTTTTGATTTGCAAACTTACAATTGATCATATTATAAATTTTTTGCATCATACTGATCACTATTTGATCAAATTTTGAATTGTAAACTTATGTATCTACTATATTATATAATAAAATATTTATAGGCTTAATTCCTTTTGCTTAAAAAAAAAATTGTACAATGTGCTCTTTCTCAAATGGTTTTATCATCTAGTGGCCTCAATATAAAATTGTCTACTTAAATAAAAAATTTGAGGAGGTGACAAAAATATATTATTTTATGAAAAGACCACACATCCAAAATAAATTTACAATACATAATACATCTATTTATGTTGAAGCATTAAAAATAAGTGACAAAGAAAAATAGGAATTATAATTTATAACTAGATTAAAGAGAAAATGGTGCATGGCACCTATGTCTTCATGTGAAAAGGGGTCAAAGAGTTGGTATTTTGTGTTAGTTGAGTCATTTGATTGTAATAAGGTCTTTTAAGACCATTTTTTATGTTTTTGAGTCATTTGGGGTCAATTTGTAAAAATATGTCAATGCAACTTTTGCATTTTTATTGTCAAGTGGAATACGAAGAGTTGGAAGTTGAAAAATAGTTTGTAACTATTGGGAATTGGTTGGAAATTCCCTGAAAATTATTTTTAAGGTCGAACACACATTTAGAGGTGGTTGTTATTGAAAATATTGAAATTGGAGTAATAAAACATCTTTTTTTTTTCTTGCATTTCTAAAACATTTTTTTTGTTCAGATGATTGGTATGGACATGTACGGTAACTTCATGGCTTGAGACTAATTGGAAATGAAATACTTTGAATATTCCTTCTTATTATTTTTATTTCACTCAATTTAATTTAGTTTTGATGGAGTCATGCCCATTTTACTGCATATAGGTTTGAAACCCTTGTTAGGGTAATAGTAAGCAAACAAGTCAATTTTGAAGGCTTCCATACAAAATAACCTACCTTTATTTTGAGATATGTTAAATAAGGGCCAAATGGGTATTTGAATCAAGTTTTATTTCTTGGATATTACTTATTTTTTGAAAGTTATGACCCAAAAACATGAATTTTCTGCCCCATTTCAAACCTTATTCAAAGTGTAGCAACAGATTTTTGGCTTTGTTGTTAAAAAAAACCAGCCCTAAATTTTTAGTATGATTTAGATCTTCCAAATGGGTATCCAAAACAACTTTTATATTGTGGATATGAATTTTGGTTTTAAAGAAGTCAATTTTATTGTTATTCTAGTAGTGATGAATAGCCAACATTGATATCTAGCTATTTTTTTTTTTTGGGACTCCCTATTTTTTGTAATTTTGACAAATATTCGACATGTAGTTGCATGAGTCATACTTTCTATTTTTAGAAATTTTTATTCAACAAGGACTCTACAACTCATATTTCTTATACTCTTTCTAAGTCATTTTTTTTATAATTTTGAAAGGTTTTTGTAATTGTGAATTTCTTGAGAAATAAAATATGAAAGATATTTTCTCATGATTTTTTCCTACTATAGAACTTTACTATGTTTTCCACATAAATATTGTGTTAAATTTGTGCTTATTGTTTTTCTCTATTTATTCTCCACTATAAATTTTATTGCAATTGGTATCAAAGAAAGGTTGTTTGTGGAAAATTTGTGTTTTTGAGAAGTAAACAATTACAAGAAGCACATTTACCAGATTTGAGGTGTAAAAGTTTGATGGTTCTAATTTTTCTTTATGGAAGCTTAAGATTCAAGCTTTATTAGTGAAGGATGGATGTGCTCTAACTCTCAAAGGGGTAGCGTCAAAACTAGAAACCACATAAATGAGGTAGATTGAAATGAAAAGGATAGCATGGATAGAGAAACAATCAAATTATCTCTAGAAAATTCAATACTATTCAATGTTGCAAAGGAGAAAACTACATATGACTTGTGGACTAAGCTCAAAAAGTTGTATGAGACAAAGTCATTAGAAAATAAAAATTATGTTATGTAGGCAACTGCATAATTTAAGAATGCATGAAAATTAATTTGTCATATATTATTTGAATGATTTCAACACATTGACAAGGAAGTTGGCTTCAGTGGAGGTGAAAATCAAAGAAGAGGATATGGCAAAAAAATTATTGTCCCCTTCTCCTAAAACTTAGGATCAACTAGTTATAACTCTTAGTAACTCGACTCCAAGTGGGAAATTTCTCTCTGAAGATGTGGTGGCTACTATAAATTTTGAAGATTCAAGGAAAAAGACATCTCAAGGATCTTATTCTAATGTATTCCTAATTGCAAGAGGAAGAACTTAGGAAAGAGAAAATATTGAGTGTGGAAAAACTAGGTCCAAATCCAAGGGGGAAAAGAGTAAAATGTTGGAACTGTGGCAAAAATGGACACGTCAAAAAGGATTGGAGGCTACCAAAATCAAACAAAGAAAATTCTAGAGTTCATAGGCATCTAAGGGAAACACAACAAAAGTTCAAACACCATTGGAATACATAGAGTATTAACTTTTAATCTGAAAGCTTCTTTACTCTGTGTTTAGATTCTTGATTTTGGTGCCTTCTTTCGCATGACTCCACACAAAGACTAGTTTTCTACTTATTGATCATGTGATGGAGGTATGGTTTACATGGGAAATGAAAACCATTATGAAGTTATTGGTGAAGGTGGCATAAGAATCAAGATATTTGATTGAACGGTAAGGATTATTTAGCATGTTAGACATGTACCAAGATTAAAGAAAAATCTATTGTCACTTGGAGTTTTTGATGAACAAGGTTACTGATTTAGTGGTGAAAATAGTTGTCTCAAGGTAACAAAAGATGGTTGTGCTAAAGAGAGAAAAAGTAGGAAATCTCTACAAGTTGGTTGGGAAAGTTATCAATGGAAAAGTTTTAGTGGCATCTAATGTATAAATGGACTCAATATCAACCTGGAATCAATGGCTAGGCCATATGAGTGAACATGGTCTCAACATACTACTAGATATAAATATTCTCCTATGTGCCAAATGTAGAGATTTAATTTTTTGTGAACATTGTTTGTTTGAAAAGCATAATAGGTTGAGTTTTTCTAGAAGTACTACCAAAACTAAAGATATTTTAGAATTAATTCATTCATATACTTGGGAAGCTCATGTAACATCTATTGGGGGTTCATCATATTTAATTTAATTTATAGATAATTATTCTCG
This sequence comes from Sequoia sempervirens, assembly GCA_007258455.2. Classification (NCBI taxonomy): domain Eukaryota; kingdom Viridiplantae; phylum Streptophyta; class Pinopsida; order Cupressales; family Cupressaceae; genus Sequoia; species Sequoia sempervirens. The sequence continues at coordinate 19,862 of VDFB02380691.1, forward strand.
TAAGGTGTGGATTTATCTTCTCAAGAAGAAGTCTGAAGTTTTTTTCATTTTTTAAGAAGTTTAAAGCTCTGTTAGAGAATCAATAGGGTGAGACTATAAAATATCTAATAAAAAATAATGTAAATGAGAATCTTGTTCAAGAGAGTTTAACTAGCTTTTTAGTGAGTATGGTATTACAAGGCAATTAATGGTTGTTAGGAAAAGTTACAACAAAATGGTGTTGTTGAACATATGAATTGAAGAACTATGGAGCAAGTCAAATGTATGTTGTGCACTGCTAGTCTACAGTAAAATTTTTTGGTTGAGGCTATTTCTGCAACCTATTTCTAGATCAATAGATCACCCGCTACAATACTTGATAGTAAAATCCCTAAAGAAGTATGCACAAGTACAAAAAATTCATTATTCTTTTATTTGTGTTTTTTTTTTTATGCTTATTCTCATATTCTTAAAGAGAATAGAAATAAGTTGGACATGAAGTCCACAAAATTTTATTTTATTGGCAATGTATAAGATACAAGGGGGTATAAATTGTGAGTTATTACTTCCCACAAGCTTATAGTTAGTTGGGATGTTTATTTTAATGAAAAATCAATGTAAAGAGGTAAACAACAACAAAGTAAAGAAGTTATTCTAGTTGAGGTGGAAAGTTATGATGATAATCTAAAGGTACTAGATGAAAATTAGAAAGATAAAAAACCAAATGATTCATAGGGTTCTATATTACCCCTTGTAAGGAGATCCATTAGAGTATCCAAAGCACTTGAAAGGTACTCTCCTTGTAATTATTCTTATACATTACTAACTAATGTTAGGGAGCCTAGTTCACATTAAGAGGCTTGTGAAATTGAATGTGCAAGCAAGTGGAGAGCTTACATGCAAGAGGAGATGGAAGCTCTTCATAAAGAACAAGACATTAGATCTTGTACCTTTACTTAAGGGGTAAAATGCTATTGGGAATAAGTGGGTATTCAAATTGAAAAGGGATAAATAATAATTTGGAGAGGTATAAATCTCAGTTGGTGGCTAAGGGGTATACACAAAATTCTGGTATTGATTTTGATGAATTTTTTGTATGGTTAAGTAATTTGCTAGAGGGATGTTGCCACAATAATGGGATGATCCAGGTGGATCCAGAAGACCTCAAAATTTCATAATCTCAGAATTAGCCAAAAATAGTCTCAGATTGAAAAGCTTGCTGACACGATCTCGACGCAACTTGAATCGCGTCAAAAGGAGATCGTAGGTGGAAGTTATGCTTGGTCAAAGGTCCAGTCAAACGGGTACAAGGGGCTGACAGGAAGTGAAAAAAATGATCATATCAGAATTTGTCGAAATTGGCATCAAATTGAACTACTCGTTGAGACGATTCTGGTGGCGTTCGTTTTGTCGAAAACGGAGCTCGTATGCGCAAGATACGGCCAGTCAAAGCTCTCGGTTGACTTGGTGGATTTGAAGGTACAATGATGATGTCATCATCCATACAGCTGACGTAAGCAATCCGTACAAATCCGAGTGGACTAATCGGAGATTGACATGTGTCATGTCCGTACAAGTGACGTGGCATCCGTACAGTGTGACGTGGCAGTCCAGTGGGCGTCAACAGCGAATGGGAGTATGACACGTGGCATCTAGTCAGCATAATACGTCAGCTCCACGTAGGCATAGAGTCAGCTTACACATCAGCGTGAGCAGCAAATTGGGTTTTGCCATGTGGCACCTCCTCGGCATGCCACGTGGCCTGTCTTTCCTTCGTCGGTGTCGGGGTTTGTTGAAAAGTTTGTTTGTTAAAAAAAGCTTATGCGGAGGTTTGAACCCGTAACTTCCTCCCGAAAAGTCTGCCGACTTAGCCGTTACACCAGCGGATTCTTCGCTACTATATGGTGGCTTATTTTTGTTTTGTTATGCTTTCAGCGGGATAATGTGGTTAAAAGGTGGTTGGCGGGGTTGGAACCCCCAACCAACTCCCTACTAAAATGTCTATACACCAACATGCCACCGCGGGGTTCTTAAAAATATACAGGGTTAAGTTTGTTTTGTTAAAGATTTGAGGCCGAAAATATAACAAATGGCTTTTTAAAGCCAAAACAAACTAAACCCACCTAACCAAATGCCAAAAGGGGTTAGAGAGAAGTTGTCTACGAATTTTAATTTTTGGCAAAGAGGTTATATTGGTTAAGCCTATTTAGGCTTATTATTTTGTATATAAAGGGGGGGTGTAAGGGTAGGAGATATACTTGTATGAAGAAAATTCTGATCTTGAGACGTTTGAAGGAGACTAGTAAGGTGAATTTGCAAGGTGTTTTCTACACCAATAATTGCAATTCGTAAAGAGAGATTGTGAAGAGTTTATGTTGGTCTTGGAGGCTTGATATTGTAAAAAGGTTGTTGACTTCGCAATATCAATAAAGCGGTCCTACTATTGAGAAGCGGACCCGGAGACGTAGCTCATCCTGAGCGAACTCCGTTATCAAGTGTGCTCTTCCTATTTTCCCTTGTCTCATTATTTCTTCAGTATTTTGATTCTTTAAGATTCTAAGTTATGTTTATTTGAACTGGAATAAGTGAATTTGTAATAATTTCATCGCTTTAGACGCATAACCATGCATTACTGCTGCGATCGGGAATAATTCTGTAAATGGATTAAGTTTTCAAATAACTTTAACGTCCTAGTTTACAGATCAAGTTGGTATCAGAGCCCGTTTTGCAGGATAATTGCAGGTGGTGAATGTTAACCAGGTTGAAACTGAAGCAAGGTGAAGGTTCACTTACAGAGATCAACCCAGAGATTGGAAAACGAAGGACTTTTCCACGATCAGAGATGGCAGCTGAACATGAAGTTCCAGAGCTTGATGATAAAGCTTTCCAGAAAGCTTTTCTTGAAATGAAAGCTATGGTGGAAGTTCTCTTCCAAGAAAGGCAAGAGCGTCAGAGGAAAAAGGAAGACAAGAAAAGAAAGAAGGAGGAAAATGAATCTACTTCGAAAGAGGAGAAAGGTAAAGGAGTAGGAGGTGGTAGTGACCCTCCTGAACCTTCTTCCCCATCTTCTTCTTCGTCCTCTTCATCTTCTGAAAGTCCAAAACATTCTTCACAAGGAAAAGTTGCACAAAAATCAACTAATTCTCCTTTATTGAAATTAGATGTCAAATTTGAGTTGCCTATGTATAATGGTGAATTGGATGCAGAGAAATTGGATAACTGGCTTAAGCAGATCGAAGTGTATTGCAGGGTTCAACAGATCTTGGATGAATCTTCTAAAATCCAGCTAGCCACTCTTCGAATGGGAGGCACTGCATTGGTTTGGTGGGAGAGTAAGATTCAAGATGATCTTGCTACACATGGTAAAATCATTTCATCTTGGTATGAGTTTACTTCTGCTTTAAAGAAACAGTTTTATCCTTTGGGTCATATGCAACAAGCTGTTATGGATTGGCAAAACATAAGACAGGGTAAAGGACAAACAGTTCAAGAGTATACACAGGTGTTTAGGAAGAAAGCACTTACTCTTGGTATTCCTCTTTATACGCAAGAAACTTTATTAAAGTATATAGGTGGATTGCATTCGCATTTGAAACATACAATTCTTATGTTTAATCCAACTAATTTTGATGAAGTTTGTGTACAAGCAACCCATATTGAAGCAGGTGGAAGGAACATAAGTTTCAATTCAAAAACGGAATCTGTTCCTCCAACTGAAGGCAATAAGAAGGGTAAGGAGAGGAAAGCAGCTACTGTGAAGAAAGAGGAAGGTGAAAAGCCTACTTGTTCGCATTGTCAGAAGCAAGGGCACACAGATGCGAAGTGTTGGAAATTGCATCCGGAATCAAGGCCTAAGTGGTTTAAGGATCGTAAAGGTAAACAAAAGACTGCAGCTGTTGTTCAGGATCTTGGATCAGATTCTGATGATGAAACAAAGATTTCAGTTGTAGGTTTGAAAGGTAAAACTTTTGCTAGTAATGATTCTACCACTAACGTTTCTAAGAGTATGGTTCCTGAAGATAGCAAAAGAAGTGAATTGTTTCATATAAGGGTGATTTCTAAGAACACTAAGATTAATGCATTGATTGATAGTGGGTCTCAAGTTAATCTAATTTCAGAGGAAGTTGTTAAACAGTTGAGATTGGAAACCAAGCCGCATAAGAAACCTTATCCGTTAGGTTGGGTGTGCAATGATAACAGATTGCGAGTAACTAAGCAATGCAGTTTGAAATTTGCAATAACATCTAAGTTTATAGATGAGGTTGAATTTGATGTGGTTCCACTTGATATCTGTGGCATTGTGTTGGGTAGCCCATATTTATATGATAGGAAAGCAATCTTCTACAGGGAACATAATCAGTATCACTTGTTTAAGGAAGGAATTGAATACATAGTGCATTCTCATTCAATTAAGACTGATAAATCTTTTGTGACAATGGGGCAATTGAAAAGGGTAGTTAATGCAAATAGTAATTTGGCACTTAAGTCTGTACCACAAGAAGTGTCAAAGAATAAAAGCATATCCGATTCTAAGGTTGTTCCAGTTATGAAAGATAAGCATGATGTTGGTACATTTTTCTTCTCGTCTGCAAGTTTGGTTTTGTTGTTCAGCCTTCTATTCTCTAGCAGTGTTTGGTTGATAGCAGCAACGCTAAATGTGGATGTGTATATTGCTAATGTGCTTAACAATGTCAGTGCAGTTTTGATTGTTGTTGTGATGAGTCAGATGCACAGGTTCCAGGAAGGAAGGATAGGTGATACTGGGCAAGTGAGGCAAAGATGCCCTCACTTAAATTGCATGTAAAAATAGACCTTTTGGAGGTCCAAAAGCTTCTCAGTGGGGAGGAATGATCTAGGTGGATCCAGAAGACCTCAAAATTTCACAATCTCAGAATCAGCCAAAAATAGTCTCAGATCGAAGAGCTCGCTGACACGATCCCGACGCAACTTGAATCGCGTCAAAAGGAGATCGTAGGTGGAAGTTATGCTTGGTCAAAGGTCCAGTCAAACGGGTACCAGGGGCCGACAGGGAGCAAAAAAATGATCATCTCAGAATTTGTCAAAATTGGCATCAAATTGAAGTGCTCGTTGAGACGATTCCGGTGGCGTTCATTTCGTCGAAAACGGAGCTCGTATGCGCAAGATACGGCCAGTCAAAGCTCTCGGTTGACTTGGTGGATTTGAGGGTACAGTGATGTCGTCATCATTCGTACAGCTGACGTCAGTAGTCCGTACAAATCCGAAGTGGACCAATCAAAGCTTGACACGTGTCATGTTAGTACAAGTGACGTGGCAACCGTACAGTGTGACGTGGCAGTCCAGTGGGCAGTCCAGTCAACATCAACAGCGAATGGGAGTATGACACGTGGCAGCACGGGTGGCGTCTAGTCAGCATAACATGTTAGCTCCACGTCGGCACAGAGTCAGCTTACACGTCAGCATGAGCAGCAAATTGAGTTTTGCCACGTGGCACTTCCTCGGCATGCCACGTGGCCTGTCTTTCCTCCGTCGGCGTCGGGGTTTGTTGAAAAGTTTGTTTGTTAAAAAAAACCTTATGTGGAGGTTTGAACCCATAACCTCCTCCCGAAAAGTCCACCGACTTAGCCGTTGCACCACGGGCGGGGATCTCAATATATGTGTAGTGCACCCCGCTTTTATCGTTTTAAAATTTCGGAGTTTGTTTTAAATTGTGGCCAGCGGGGTTGGAACTGCCGACCCCGCCTATGGAAAAATAACCATCCACCATTGCACCGGTGACTACTATCCATTAGATAATTGGGTTCGGTTCTTTTTGTTAAGATTCTTTGAGACGAATGTATTGTAATAGCCTATTTTGTAAAACAATCACCCTAACCTCCTAGAGGACAAATGGAAAATGGTTATGGCCGACCCCCTAAACTTGTAAAGGAGGTTATGGATGTGGTTAAGTGGTTAAGCCTATTTAGGCTTATTATTTTGTATATAAAGGAGGGGGTAAGGGTAGGAGATTCATACTTTGTATGAAGAAAATTCTGATCTTGAGACATTTGAAGGAGACTTGTAAGGTGAATTTGCAAGGTGTTTTCTACACCAATAATTGCAATTCGTAAAGAGAGATTGTGAGGAGTTTATGTTGGTCTTGGAGGCTTGATATTGTAAAAAGGTTGTTGACTTCGCAATATCAATAAAGCGGTCCTACTATTGAGAAGCGGACCCAGAGACGTAGCTCATCCTGAGCGAACTCCGTTATCAAGTGTGCTCTTCCTATTTTCCCTTGTCTCATTATTTCTTCAGTATTTTGATTCTTTAAGATTCCAAGTTATGTTTATTTGAACTGGAATAAGTGAATTTGTAATAATTTCATCGCTTTAGACACATAACCATGCATTACTGCTGCGATCGGGAGTAATTCTATAAATGGATTAATTTTTTCAAATAACTTTAACGTCCTAGTTTACAGATCAGTTAAACTTTCTAGGACATCTTGATTTTTGCTTGAAATAACATATTTTTGGAAAATATAATGATTTAATCCTTTAAATGTTCTATTTAAAGGATTTTAATTAAATAGGGTTTGATCAAAGCCCCTTAGATCAAACACCCTTGGATAGAATCCCGCTACTTTTAAACCATACCTATAATGGAGTCTCCTCTACACATTAAAATGTTGATAAAAACCCATTTTTGATTTACCTTTTGGGGAATCAAATGAATTCATTCAAAATTTATGTTTTGTAAGTATGTAGCCCTTATTATAAGCTTCCCAAAAAGTATAATTTTAAATATATTTAATTTTATTATTATATTTATTTTTTATTTCTTGTGAATGTATTTTTTTTAATTCAAACATCAAGGTCTTTCTTTCAGACATACGAAAAAATAGGAAAATGGTGAAAAATTCTTAAAAGTACATGTGCACTAGGTATTTATGTCCTTATTCCAACAAAAAAGAATAAGTTAATTCAAATTCATACAAAAAAGGTTATGTGGTACGAAGTACACCACTGTCCAAATTATAATTACTTTCACTTGGAAAATTAATTAAAATAAAATGCAACAAAAATTTATGAAAAAATATCCATGAACTAGATATTTGTGTGAGAAATATGTATTTCAAAAATTAGAATTGCATTCTTTCTATAAAAAAGTTATGCGGGTATGTGCAGGATCATCATGGAAAAAATAGGACCTTAAGTGGAAAAAAATTCAGAAAAAACATAGGCAACTTGACATAAAAATTTGAATAATTTATCTATATTGTTTCAAAATATGTAAGAATAGAATCTTTTTGGTGAAAATTTAAAATTTCAATCTTTGATACAATTATAGAATTTTAGGAAAAAAATGAAGTAGTTGTAAATAGAATACCTAGCCATAATAGTAGTAGTATTTTTTTTTTTTTGTAAGTTTTATACATAAATTGAGGACTGTTTCCCAGATGCCAGTGCATATTTTTTTGTAATTTTTTTCTCCAAATTAAATAATTAGTGTGATTTTTTATTACAACTTTAAAAACCATTAAGAAAAATGTCATTGTGTCCTAACCATAACTTGGTCAAAAGTTTGGAATTCAATTTTTTCTTTTTTTCAATCTAGGTAGCCCATGAAGCATAGAATGTGATGCATGTTTGGATTCCAAAAATGTGATACCATTTAAGAAAATATAGATGTTTTCAATGGAAACCTATCAATCGGGACTTTAATTCACATGGTTCAGGCAATGAATGTAATTATTTATTGAAATTCAAAGTAAAACATGATTGTGGTGGAAAGCTGAGAATCTCCTCTAAAACCCTTTTCATTTCATCCAATTTTGGGTTAAAAAAAGTCGTCAGCCATATACCCTACAAATACTCATCATATTGCCACTTTTTGGCCCATGATGATCCTGCACATACCCATGTAGGATGAAGTAAACATCACTTTTTAAAAATGTTGTTTAGTAGAAAAAATAATTTATTAAAAATTACATAAAAGGATTCACAATTTATTTTTAATTTAGTTGTAAAATATGATTACAATCTACACACAAAATCTCACAAATCACTAGTTTGCTTCATCTTCAAATTCTTAATGGTTTAGCTACTATAGGTGTAAGAAAGTGAAGATCTAGTGAAAAATGTTTATTTCAATGTCAATTTTGGCCAAAAAATGTAACCCATTATTGTGGGATCACCCAAAGTTGTTTTAGCTCTTATTTCTAGTCTTGATTTAAATTTAGAATACTAATATGTAAAAATAAACTTCGTACATGGTAATCTCTCAAAGAATATTTGTATAGATCAACCAAAAGGTTTTGAGGAAAGAGACAAGGAGAATCTTGTTTGTAGGTTGAGAAAATCATTGTATAGTTTTGAACCGTTGATTTTTGGGTTCCTATGACTTCTCTTCCTCTTCAAGGGTTTTTCACCTAAAAGGAGAGAGATATGGCCAAAAATGCTAAGGGTTCATTCAAATTATGTTATGTGCAATGTTGTCTAAGCTAGATGAAGTAAAATAAATGCAATTAAGTGATTTAATTGAATGAATATGCATGCAAAACTAAGATTTAAACTATGTTTGCAAACATGTTGTGATATGCAAACAATGAACTAAATGAAGAAATAATGCAGAACATAAAGAAATAGGATGAAACAGAGTGCATCTGGGAAATGCTTGATGAATCTAGAATGTTGTGAATGCTTTCTAGAATTACTAAAATTTCATAGTGGGACTCATTCGCCCAGGGTGGTGAATTAGTCCTCTTACTAGTGAAAAAGTGTCGAAAATTGGTTTCTAACTATTGGGATCTAAAATCTGACAAAATTCATATTTTTCAATCCTAAGGTGGGACTCATTCACCATTGGTGGGGAATAAATCCTCTCCCAAAATTCTAAAAAATCAGGAGACAACTCTACAACACCATATTTGGAAATCTCTGATCGTCGGGTTGCCGAAGTCAATTCTGTAGGAAATGGACAAAAAACCTTCTCCAAGCTTGAAATATGAATGAGTTGACTTGAAGCACCTAGTTGACTTGTTTACCAATCTTCAACACCAAAATGCTTGTTAAATCTACACAAAAAAGTCTACAAAGACACATGCAAAAGGGGAAAGGTGGTTAAGGGTTAGCAAATAGGGGTTTGCCTTGGTCAAACCCCACTTTTGGTAATCAAACCCTTAATGAAACAATGAGATAAAAGAGAATGATAAACTAACAACATGAAAATGCTATCAACTTACCAAAGTCTTGATGATGCAAGTCTAAATTAATGTCAATGGATGCTCCAAAGTGCTTGAATAATGCTTGAATTGATGCTGTAAGATGCTTGAATGCTTGGGTGAATAGGTGGATGAGCGAACTTGATGAATGGGGGTTGAAATGAGGTGAAAATCACTTATTTATACAATCTTGTGCCTTATTTACTTGTTCATACCTCATCACAGGCCAACATCAAGTGATTTTAAATAAAAACCTGAAAGGAAATCTTTAAAATTTTCAATTTGGAGCCAAGGGGGACTCATTCACCACCCATCGCGAATGGGTCCCACCTAGGACCTGAAAATGTGTGTCAGGAATTATGTTGCATTTACTATTCTTTATTAGGTTAACATTCAAAAATACACTTAATTAAAGCATATGAGGGCATAAAGGAGCCAAATAAAACATAAGAAAGGGATAAATAGTGAAGTTATGCCTAGAAAAGTGTGAAAGCTTATTACAATACTTTACAACACTTCAAAATAGGACTTGTTTAGTGATGAAAAGGTGATTTTTAGGTGAATTACAATGAATGGAGTCTAGAAGAATGTAGAAATGTCTTACAACACTTAACAACACCTTCACAAGACGTCATTATTTGAACTTTAGTACCTAAATATGCATGTTCAAGCCATGTTACAAAATAAAATCAGAGAAAAATAGTTCAAAAATCATGAAAAAAGACCTAAAAGGCCATGAAAATGGCAAGGGGCCATTTTTCTATGGCAAATTTATCCCCCACTTTAGTGAGAGGATGAACTTGCTTCAAACTCACACTAAAGTAGCCATGAACATCGAGGGGAGGGTTCAAATGCACTTATGTTAGCAAGATTGAATAAGAACGATCAAGAGGGATGATCAAGCCCCCAGGATGAAGATCCCATGGAGAACTAGACATAAGAACAAAGGAACACACAAGCATTGAAATAATCGGATGAAGGTTCAATCGTCAGTCCAACTACTCGTGGATTAGATCTAGGCTGATTGTTTGAAAAAGAGAACGTTTACTCACTTTGGGGCGATAGAACACATACCGGTCCACCAGGTGAGAAGGCCCAAATGTACTCACTATGGGGCCACAAAAATTTTGGCTATCTGTGGGGTGAGAAAGCCCACAAAGGTAAGATGCATACACTAGTTGGTATGCATACACTATTTGGTATGCATTCACAAACACAAAGGTGGCTATGGGGAAAATTCATGCCGCCAGGTGGGCTTTCTACTCAACCATATTAAAGTTATGCCTCCTGATAACTGTAACAAGGCACCATAAAGAAAAATGTCATGAACAAAAAGAAGGTACTACAAGCATGCAAGTTGCATTATGCAAGGTGGAAAAAGGTGCAAAATGTAAAAATAATGTAAAATGTTAAGT
>VDFB02380692.1:0-41175 GCA_007258455.2 Sequoia sempervirens
GGATGTTTTCAAGAGGAGTTTTAAGACTAAAGGAAATATTGTATTAGCAGATGCAAAGCAAGCAAACTATTTTGTTCATGTTTTCCTTTGATCAATGAACACTTTACAAGAGCAGCAGTAATGTCACAAGTGGCAGGTGTACTAAGGATGGTTTCAAAAGAACATCATAATCAAAGCAGAAAAGTACTCCACAAATAGAGAGCAAATAAGGAAAACTCCCTTAAGAGCTTGATCAAAATGGAATGACAATGAGGGTGCATGTTATAGACCAATAAAAGGATTTGAAAGCTTACAACCATGAAGAAAATGCTCATAGAGACTATAATAGATCAACATCAAATGACAAGAAGTTATGGCTTTGCAGTAACGGTGAAAGGAAACAGTGAATTCATCTTAATCTTAATATGATTATGACTTTATGATAGAAAGATAATACATTTTTTATGATTCATCCATGCAAGTACATATCATTTGTGATGGTGGAATATTTGTTACTTTCATAAGTGATATGTAATTGTTTAAGGAAAATCTTAAAGAATGTATTCAATTTTAGTATCAAAATAGATTCAAGAAATGCAGTCAGGTACTATTCAATCAAAGCACAACATGAATCAACAAGTAAGCTATCATGAATTACATGATGATCAATGTTACAATATATGCATGATCAAGGTTATCTTATTAGTATGCTATTCCAAATAGAAATGTATGAGTTGAAAGGAAAATGCATCAAAAATTTCTAAGGAATGGTTTTTGTCTTGGGAAAGATATCCATAAAGCACAAGTAGTGTTATAGCACTCAAATCAAGGTGATTTTTTGTGGGAAATGATGCTACAGGAGTGGAGGATCAGTTTCCTTATAATCAATGTTGAAAATGTTCCAATAGGACAGTATAATCATCCAAAAGACACAAAGACATTGGAGCTTTCACAATTAGGATAATGTACACTTCCATGAAATAAGTACGACAATGGAAGATATAAGAGTTTCAAATGCTAGTGGATCCTTCGCAAATGATAACATTTTCAATAACTATGAAGGAGACTAGGTGTTACCCTACAGTACAACCAAGAAGGTAACTCACAGTAGTACATATAGTGATAGTAACACTGACAGTGGCAGGTTTGATGACAAATGCACAATCCACATATTTGGCAATGATTATGACTGAGAAAGCTTAAAGAAGACGTCAGAGAGGGAGGAATAATTGCAATACATTGGTCATAGGTTTCAAGATCATGCAAATCCCTCATAACACCTCTATAAGAAAATCAAAGGTAGCAACAATATGGAAAACATCAAACATGATATATGAGGAAGAATGAAACCCTCAAAAGAGCATATTGCCAAATACAAAAACCAAAATCAATAGAGGAAGGAACATGTTTGGTGAAAACCACACACAAAAGCATAAAAGAAACAGAAAAGTAAACATGGAGCTCTTAATGGAAAAGCAAGCCCTTGAATATCTACAAATGTTGTATGGTCGCGGCTATGGTAGTTAGCCAAATGGAAAAGCATAAATGGAAGATATGGGTTCTAATAACTCCATATAAACTTTCATGACCTACATAAAATGTGATTGTGCAAAGGAAGTCGAGGTTCAAGTTTATAGATTGAGTGAGAAACCCTTGAGGGTTTTCCTGGAGATCGTCACAAATTCATTTTGAGAAAAGAAAAATTCAAATGCATGAATAATGTATAGTCGTATCAACTCACAAGGTGTAAACTTAGCTTCAGAGCAAATACTGATGTAGCTAATAAAGAATTTTGTATATATCAAATATAGGAATACAAAATCCTCACAAAAAATAATAGAAGGATTCAAAAGATACAGGGTTTTCATACATTTGAACTTACCCAGTTTCAGCTTTGGCCCATCAAAGAAGTGGAGATGCAAAGTGAAATACATCTTGTAACTTGAGATAAAGAGCTCCAGAAGAAGGCTTGTGGTGGCCAGATTTTTTTTTAAAAAGAACACAGGAAGATCAAATGAGTGAAGAGGAATAATATTTTTTCATGGCCTATGAAGCACAAACTAATAGAAAACTTATATTCAAAAGATTGTTTCCAATCGAGGGATTACTAGTATCTTTCTAGAAGAGAACGACAAAAAATGCAAGTGAAGTGTCTCTGTGACTGTAGAATTGTGCCATGAACATTTTCCAAAATGTTTGAAACCCTTGTGTCGGAAACATAGCTTCTTCATGAAGCTTCGAGGGGAATGAAAGAATGATTTTTCTTTTTCCTTTGTCTTTGTTTTAGGGTTACTAAACCTAAAGATGTCGATAGAAGGAATTTTCTTTTTGTTTCATAAAAAATGAGACACCAATTAATGTGTCACCCTACGGCTACATTGGAGTAAGGTTAAAATGTTTATGCCTTAGGCATTTTAAATTCCTTTGTAAAGCTTTGTATTGTGATATGCTTTGAAAATTTTGCATTTTTTCTTTTGAAAATGTAGAACATTTTTTTACTTTTTGTGATGTTGATAAATCACTTAAGGTATAAATGTTATTTTTATGCAAAATTAGGTGATGAAGGTTATGCTTTGAGGAAAAATGGAGGGAATTTAGGGAAGGTTATTTTCAATTTGTCAACATATGCCATGCATTTAGGAGAATTTATGCTTCCTATTGAGTAATTGCAGGAATCTAGGAGTGGTTTTTCATGCCTAGATGTTTGGCATAGTCAAAACCACTTTCCCCGCATGTTGGAGACAATTTTGGGGGGAATCTAGTACCTCAATTTTAGGCCTTTTTGGTGGATCCGATCCAAGTTAGTTGCTAGATCCTATTTTGGTGCAACTACTTGGAGTTGAGTATTGTATTCACTCTTGTAACTCTTGTGTGAGTTAGTTCTTCTGATGTAGATTGAGACTTAGAGACTTTTTGAGTCCTTTGTCAAATTTCTTGCAAGCTTTTCTAACTCATTTGGACATGAAATATAGTGCAGACCTTGGATATCATTGAATGGTGTACTTTTTGCTTCTTGTTATTGCATTATTATGTATTTCCACATGATTGATTTAGTTATTATGAGATTGTATTCATTTCATTTAACTTTGTCTCATGGCTTTAGTACCTTTTTGCAGAGAAGTGTGATGTTGTAGGTTATAATCTATGTTAGGAATGTAGGTTTCTCTTAGTTGTGAAGTCTTTTTCCTCCTAAGAGCTTAAGCAGTAAGGCCTCTTTATAAAATACTTATGCAAAGCACACAAAAATAAGTTGTACAAGTTTGTTTTGCCAGTCAGTGTATGCAAGTGTATGAAATCTGAGTTTCAAGTCTACGTAATATTTTTGTGTATCACCTTAGGAGGTAGTTTTCATTTTACATTATCTCTTTTCCCTTTTCCTCGGGAAAAAACCAGTAGGACTTAGGTGAGAACCAAGAGGAAGTCGACCTTCTCCGGAGGTTGACCTCTATTTATCAAAGCCCACACTTTGAGAGGTCTTCCCATGTTACACTGAGTTATTGAATTTCATATTCAATAGGGTGAAAAATCATAGTGATAACAATTTTGGCACACTCAGTGGGAATGTTGAATCAAACAGTTCATAAAAATATAAATCATTGTTGGTTGTGATATGCTGCCAACATTTTTTAAGCCTTTGATAGGTAGTCTTGCATATATAGCAACTTCCACTTAGAGTAGAATCAAAAGACTAGGGCTATGAAACTTTACATGAAAAATATTAAAACAAGGAGTTCACATTCCTTTAAGTATTAACAATTTTCTCCACCTAGAAGGTAGAGTAGGTTTGTAAAAAGAGATTCTATCTCAAAGAGGGTGCAGTCAACCCCACCAATTTTTAGACCAGCTTTAATAGCTAGTTTAGTTGAACCTACAACTTTAATCTATGTTGTTCCAATTCAAGTTAATCCATCACAACTACCTCAAATGGTGAGAAATCAACCTTTTGTGCCATTTAATGGAGGCAATCCATTAAACTTAGCCCAACATGATGACATTCTTGTAGCTTCCTTGAAAATTTTACCATTTTTTTACAAGAAAGGATCAAACAACCCCTATTGAACACATCAAAGATGTAGCATCCTTGTGTGGGGTTCATCATATAACCTAAGAGAATGTAGTTGTTAGATTACTTGCAGCCTCATTGAAAGGAAAGGTATAGCAGTGGTTTAGAGGTTTGCAAGTTGGGTCTATTGCAACCTGGGATGAATTGGGAGATCAATTACATAAACAATTTCAAGATAAGTCAAACCACTTGTCACTGGTTGAGTAGATTACAATAATCAAAAGGGCTCCTCAGGAGAAAATGACTGATTTCCATTTTCATTTTCAGAAGACATGGTTCAGAATACCTAAAACAGTAAGGCCTTCTCTTGATTATGCTTTCCTGTATTATTTAAGGGCTTTACACAGTGAAATTGTTGTCATGATTCAATCTATGGGTGGAAACACATTGCCTCAAGCATATTACATATCTATTAGGGCCGAAAACAATCTTATTCAGGCTGGAAGGATAGCTCTCAAACCCCCAATGCCAATTTTTCCAGACATTCAGCCTTCAATTCCTTTACAAATTCTACCTTTTGCACCTTTACCAGTTGTACCAACATTACCAGATACTTCCCAACCTATTTTCAATCAAGGGACTACTACACCAAGCTCATCTCAAGAGTTGCAGGAGATCAAAATCCTATTACAAACATTTGGTAACAAATTAGTGAACATAGAGAAATAGAAACAACAAAGTAGACAACCTTTTCAGCAAAATCAAGGTCAAGGGCAGCAATATTAGGGAAATAGGCAGCCTTATCAAGGCAATTATCAAGGTCAGAGACAGAATGTCAATCCAAGACCATTTCAGCCATATAACCCAGCCCCAATTAGTGTTGTTAAGGAGCTCGTTCTTGTTTACAACAACTTGTAGCAGATTATGAATGGTGTTCACCTTGCAATCAACCCCACAACCAAGCCACTTGTCCAAATGGGGTTATTAACCAAGCATTAATGGTGCAAAATGCTTTGAGTTCACAGCCTAATGAACCCAATGATGCATCCCTACAACAGCAAAGTCAATCTACAAGTGATGCTACCTTTCTAAATTAGCAAGGTGAAGAATTTTGTGGAGTATCCAATTATGATTCTCCGATTGTAACAAACACAAGAGCCAAGAAAAGGGATTTTGAGCTTGAGTAGTCAACTAATAAAGGGAAAGGATTTGCATAACCATATACATCACAAGTACCCCGCATTTTGCAAAGAAATACACAAGTTGTTGCCAAGGAGCAACCTCAGGTGTAGACAAAACATGTTGCTGCAAGGATACATTATAAGGTAAATTATGTTTCCCCCTTCAATATTGTTGAAAACATGAAAAAAATGAATGTGACAATGTTTATGTGGGACTCTTTGGCAATCCAAGCCAAAAAGAGTTGTTACAATATGCTTTGACTGAAAAGACAGTGTCTAGTGAAGCTTCAGTTGATATAGTTAAAGTTGTTTTCACAAATATACCCCAGGAAAGTGATAAACAACAAAGTAAACAACCAATTAAAGAGTTTGAAAAAGGTGTCAAGCCCCCTCCTTTCTATGTGACATTGATTGTAGGGGAAAAATTAGTGCATAATTGTATGGTTGATAGTGAGGCTAGTAGTTCAGTCATGCCAAAAAATATTGTATATCAATTAGGATTGAAATACTAGCCCCTTGAGAAAGGATTACTCCAATTATATGGGACAACAGTTAATACTATTGGTATTATTAAATATTTGGGTCTCACATTACATGCCTTCCCAAATTTTTCAATTCCTCAAGATGTCTTTGTCATTGATTTACCTCCATTCCTTGCCATGTGTTTATTGAGGGACTTTACTGCAAAAATTAGAGGTTATTTGTCTTTTGACTAGTCTCATATGATTTTTAGGACTAGGTATGGAACAAAAGTGTCAATAAAATTAGTCATTGGCAAAGGATCACATTGAACCTTATGTATCAAGTGTAGTTAATGCTATGTTTTTTTTTAAGATAGTGAGCTTGCTACAACTCAGAAGCTGCAAGCTGAAAGTATACCAAAGGTGTTGCTAAATGAGTGGGAAATAGAAAACATAGTGGATAATCCAAATGAACTCATTTAGGAAGTTTTTTTGGGTATTTATGTGATGCATGAACCAAAAATAGAGATGCCAAACCTTGAAAAGAAGGAAGAACAACAATTACCACAACAAGATGAGCTATGGCAGATGTATTTTGACGGCTCCAGAAGTAGAAATGGAGTTGGTGGAGGTGCTATGTTGGTCTCTCCACAAGGTGATAAATATTACACAGCTTTCAGATTTTCTTTTTCCTATTCAAACAATATTGTTGAGTATGAAGGTCTAATACAGGGCTTAGAATGGGCAAGGAGAAGAGGAATAAGTTGCTTGCAAGTATTTGGGGATAGTGAATTGATTGTTAATCAAGTGAGAGGGTTAAATGTGACAAAGAATGATACTTTAAAATCTTTTAAGCATAGTGTATGGGATATGATAGAGTAATTTGATGCCTTTAATCTAATTTCAGTCCCTAGAAGTCAAAATAAGCACACAGACAGATTGGTTGAAATTGGTGCTTAGTTTGACATACCCAATTAGATTAGAAAAGAGAAGGTACAACAACATGTAAAGGTAGTTGTTAGGCCTTCTATTCCTAACAAATATGTTCATTGGCAGGTCTTTGAAAGTGATGAGCAGATTTTAAGTTTTTTATTTGGGGAAGATCAATTTTTTGTTGTAAATCAAGAAAAACTTAAATAGTAATATGAGGATTAGATTATCCATCTTAGGACAAATAAGTTTCCTAGGGGTCTGGTTAGAGTCCATTTTTAGTATTGATGACCAACTTAAAAGGAACAAAACCAGCAATCAGATTAAAGAGGAGCATTATGAAGAGCTGGAAATTTTTAAAGGTAAGCTTCTTAAGATAGGAAAAATATATTCACAATCAGATAGACAGGATTTTGTTACTTTATGTCAAGAGTTTCAAGATGTTTTTTCTTGGGATTATTCTAATTTTAAAGGATTTGATCCTAGAATTGCTTAGCACATAATAGAACTAGAACCCAACACAAAACCTGTAAGACAAAAACAAGGGCCTTTAAATCCAAAACTGGAACCCCTCATGATTAAGGAATTAACCAAGCTAATTGAAGGAGGAATTATATTTCCAATTAAACAAACCTCTTGGGTTTCTAACTTGGTTTTGATTAGAAATAAAAATGGGAAAATTAGGCTTTGTGTGGATTTTATAGACCTTAAAATGTCTTCTTTGAAGGATCATTACCCACTACCCTCTATGAAGCAGATCCTTCAAGTTGTTGTTGGTTATGAGATTTTCCCTACTTGATGGATATTTTGGTTATAACAAGGTATTGGTCAAAGAAGAGGACCAATACAAGATTTCCTTTACAACAAAATGGGGCATTATGTCCTACAAGAGAATTCCTTTCATCTTGTCCAATGCTGGAGCCACTTTTCAAAGGGCTATGGACATGGCGTTTCAAGGTTTAATTAACAAAATTGTGCTCATTTATCTAGATGATGTAACAGTATTCTCAAAAAATGTTGATGAACATATGTTACATTTAAAATAGGTGTTTGAAAGATGTAGGGAATATGGAATATCCCTTAATCCCAAGAAAGGTATCTTTATTGTCCATTAGGGTAAGTTGTTAGGACACATAGTGTCAAAACAAGGAATTTCTATTTGTCAAAACAAGGAATTTCTATTGATCTTGAGAGAGTCAAAGTCATATTAGAGTTTCCTTTGCCTAATCACAAAAAGGGGTTGCAAAGCTTCCTTGGCAGAATTAATTTTCTAAGAAGATTTATTCTAGATGTTGCAAACCTTTTGAGACCATTGACTACTATGTTAAAAAATAATGCAACTTTCAGCTGGACTAGAGAAGCTAAACACAATTTTGAAGCCATTAAGGAAGCTTTAGCATCAACTCCCACATTGGTAAACGCATATTTTTCAAAGGAATTTATTTTGTATTCTTTTGGTAGTATAGATTATGTTTCTACAAAACTAGTATAGCAAAATAATGAAGGCTTAGAGTAGCCCATTGCCTTTTTCATCCAAGGTTTGGAAGATTATGAACAGAGGTATTCATTTTCGGAGAAGCATGTTATTTCTGTCATAAGAAGTCTGAAAAAGTTTAAGCCATTAATTTCCAATAATAAGATTCATTTAACGGTAGCACATCCAAGTGTGAAAGAGTTCTTGTTGAGTAAAGATCTCAATGAAAATAAAGTAGGTTTGATCACTAAAGTCATGAAATTTGATGTTGATATCAAGATCACAAAGCTTGTAAGAGGCAAAGGACTTTTTGAGAAGCTCGCTTCAACACCAGAAAGTGAAGAAACAACATAAATGGATGTTGTTCTAGTTAATACTAGTGATTCTTAGAATTTTGCACCTACATTAGCAGCAGGATGGGTGCATGATATGACTCACTTTCTGCAAACTGGTGAATGTCCACCAAGTTTAGATAGAACTAAAAGAAGATACTTCATATTGCAATCTATACCATATGTGTTGATTAATAATGTTCTTTTCAGAAAAGATCTAAATGGTGTTCTATTGATATGTATTGATCAAGATCAAATCAATAAAGTGCTTCATGAGTTCCATGATGGAACTGCAGGGGGTCATTTTTCCCCAAGAACAACTACATGGAAAATTATGAGAGCTGGTTATTATGGGCCAAGCATGTTTAAAGATTCCCATGCATGGGCCAAAAAATGTGTAAAGTGTGCAATTTTTTCAAGAAAAGAAAAGATGCTAGCATTACCTTTGCATCCAATTCAAGTGGAACAGCCCTTCAAGAGATGGGGCATTGACTTTATTGGACCCATCAACCTTCCATTGTAGGTCACAAGTGGGTACTCACTGCTACCAATTATTTCACAAGGTGCACTAAGGAAATGGCTCTGAAAGAAGCCAATGAGAGTGTTGTCTTAAGCTTTTATGATGATTTAGTAACCAGGTTTGGTGTTCCATAATCAATTATTTCAAATAATGCACTTGCATTGTTGGATTAAGAGTTATTGATTGGACAGTTAAGAATGGCATATACTTGAACACTTCATCAAACTAATACCCTCAAGGTAATGGTTTGGCTAAAAGCACAAACAAGAACCTGATCAGAATCATTAAATGAATAATGGAGGATAATCAGAGAGCTTGGCACACCAAGCTGAAATCTGCCTTATGGGCAGATAGGATAACTCCCAAATGATCTATTGGAAATTCTCCATATGTATTGGTTTATGGCAAGGAAGCCAGATTTCCTTTGTATGTAGAGCTTCCAGCTCTTGATATTATGCATCAATTGGAAATTTTTGAACAACAAGACCCATTGGCAGTCAAATATGCTCAACTCATGCATCTAGAAGAGACAACAGACAAAGCTATGAAGTCCTTAGAGTATCATCAACTCCAAACTAAAATAGTTTTTGATAAGAGGGAAAATTCCATATTTTTTAAAGAAGGTGATGTTGTATTCAAATGGGATGAGTTGAAAAGTAGGCCAGTAAAGCACACGAAGTTTGATAACTTCTAGAGTGGCCCATTTGTTATCACAAAGTGCAAGGAGCACAACGCATTCCAATTATCAAAGATCGATGGAGATATTCTTCCTATCCCATTCAATGGGATACACCTCAAGCATTGCTTTGAGGTTTGATTTATACCACTTTTTCTAGTTCAGGAGTTTTTCTTTCAATAAGTGCTACTACACCATAGTTTAGTTGCTATTTTCAAATTTCCTTAAATGCTTTCAACACAGTTAGATAGTTTTATTTCTGCAATTTTAGTTTTCAATAAGTTTCCAACGTGTTATGAGTCATTTCTATTGAGCTACAACATTGAATTAAGTTGCTTTCATATCTATTTTGAGCTTCTGAGTGACCCCGTACCCAATGAATAGTCTAGGAAACTTGTCTTAATGTTTAGCAAGAAAACATATAGCAGATATCGCTAGAAATGTTACCCATTTTTGTTACTTCCTTAAGTTGTTTGAGCTAAAGAATTTGCAAAACTAAAAGAGAGGTACATTTCACATTTATCTTCCCTATATTGCATTCAATTGTATAAACAAAAAAATCATAAATATTACAAGATTATAGTAACAGATCATTGCATTTATACAAGTGCATCCAATTTGGAAAATATTTGCACAAATATTTTTGAAAAAGTAATATTGATTGATACAAAAGTGCATACTTGACTCACACAAGCCATGAGACCAACTTGTTCAATGAAATAAAGAATAGTTAATACATTGATGGATAAAGAAAATAGAATACACATATATGGGAAGAGGCCAGTCATTGCCTGATGACTGGTTCGGTGTCTGTTGTCTTGCTTTGTCTCCTACCTTGAACCATTTTTTGTCCTCCTTAGATCCCTACTCCTAGTCCCTGCATCTGGAAATGAAGGTCTCTCACACTACATGTTCATGCAACCATGAATGTATAAACTAACCCTCAAGTACATTAAACAAGCATGTAAACTATAAATGTCCAAGGAAGAAACAGGGCCATCAAGCACATCAGACATATGCATATATTTTTCTAACTATTTGCTTCATGTGCAGATTTAGGAAAAGTGTTGTTGTTTTGTCAAATTTCAACATGTGGGATAAATGTGGCTCCCACAAGAGTTGAGCCCATCATGCATATGAAGAACAATAGTTTAAAAATGATTGTGATTTATAGATTGATAGTGTACAATGTCATAATGGAATTCATGATTATAGTCTTTTGAATCAACATATTGTCTAATTTTGTTTCAGCATGGCATTGAACTGAGGTAAACTCCCCATGGTTTATTTGTTTAACCATATATCATCTATGATAGTGAGATTTTTGGTCATTGTCATAGAGGATACATCATCAAACAAGTAAATCATGAAATATTACTCCCAGTCCAATCACAATCTCAAGAAATCAAGAGCAGTAAAACATAAATGAAATAACATCACTACATGTAGTTGGTACCTGTACAGGGGAAACTAGATCAAATAATGCTACCAAGGGAATTCATGACATAGTGTTTCCCAAAAGGCAATGTAATGAAAGTAAGTAAGAGGAATAATAGTGCCCATCTTTTGCACAGACAGTTATCAAACTACAGTTACAATCAAACCAATGAAAATAGTGAGCAATGTCATGATGACTGTCACCTACAGTCGAGTAAATGTAATTTTCACTATCAAAACATATTTACATTTATACCACATACAATCATGGAAAGCCAAGGGTGGTATACATTGTGCTTAGATTAGTACAAAGGATGTTTTCAAGAGGAGTTTTAAGATTGTAGGAAATACTGTATTAGCAGATGAAAAGCAAGCAAACTATTGTGTTCAAGTTGTTCTTTGATCAATAAACACTTTACAAGAGTAGCAGTAATGTCACAAGTGGCAGTTGTACTAAGGAGGGTTTCAAAAGAACATCATAATCAGAGCAAAAAAGTACTCCACGGACAAAGAGAAAATAAGGAAAACTCCCTTAAGAGCTTGATCAAAATGGAATGACAGTGAGGGTGCATGTTATAGACCAAGAAAAGGATTTGAATGCTTACATCCATGAAGAAAATTCTCATAGAGACTGTAATAGATCAACATCAAATGACAGGAAGTTATGGCTTTGCAATGACAGTGAAAGGAAACAGTGAAGGCATCTCAATCTTAATATGATTATGACTTTATGATAGAAAGATAATACATTTTTTATGATTCATCCATGCAAGTACATATCATTTATGATGGTGGAATATTTTTTACTATCATAAGTGATATGTAATTGTTTAAGGAAAATCTTAAAGAATGTATTCAATTTCAGTATCAAAAAAGATTAAAGAAATGTAGTTAGGTACTATTCAATGAAAGCACAACATGAATCAGCAAGTAATCTATCATGAATTACATGATGATCAATGTTACAATATATGCATGATCAAGGTTATCTTATTAGTATGCTATTCCAAACAGCAATGTATGAGTTGAAAGGAAAACGCATCAAAATGTTCTAAGGAATGGTTTTTGTCTTGGGAAAGATAGCCATAAAGCACAAGTAGTGTTATAGCACTCAAATCAAAGTGAGTTTTTTGTGGAAAGTGATGCTACAAGAGTGGAGGATCAGTTTCCTCATAATCAATGTTGAAAATGTTCCAATAGGATAGTATACTCATTCAAAAGACACAAAGACATTGGAGCTTTCACAATTAGGATAATGTACATTGTCATGAAACAAGTATGAGATATAAGAGTTTCAAATGACAATGGATCCTTCACAAATGATAGCATGTTCAATATCTATGAAGGAAACTAGGTGTTACCCTACAGTGCAACCAAGAAGGTAACTCACAGTAGTACATATAGTGATAGTAACACTGATAGTGGTAGGTCTGATGAAAAATGCACAATCCACATATTGGGAAATGATCATGACTGAGAAAGCTTAAAGAAGACATCAGAGAGGGAGGAATAATTGCAATGCATTGGCCGTAGGTTTCAAGATCATGCAAATCCCTCATAACACCTATATAAGAAAATCAAAGGTAGCAACAATATGGACAGCATCAAACATGATATACGATGAAGAATGAAACCCTCAAAAGAGCATATTGCTAAATACAAAAACCAAAATCAATAGAAGAAGGTTCATGCTTGGTGAAACCCACACACAGAAGCATAAAAGCAACAAAAAAGTAAATGTGGAGCTCTAAATGGAAAAGCAAGCCCTCAAATATCTGCAAATGTTGTATGGCCGCAACTATGGTGGTTAGACAAATGGAAAAGCATAAATGGAAGATATGGGTTCCAATAACTCCATATAAACTTTCATGACCTACATAAAATGTGGTCATGCAAAGGAAGGTGAGGTTCAAGTTTATAGATTCAATGAAAAACCCTTGAGGTTTTTCCTAGAGATCATTAGAAATTCATTTTGAGAAAAGAAAAATTCAAATGCATGAATAATGTATGGTCATAGCAACTCACAAGGTGTAAACTCAGCTTCAGATCAAATATTGATGCAACCAATAAAGAAATTTGTATTTATCAAATATAGGAATACAGAATCCTCACAAAAAATAACATAAGGATTCAAAAGATACAAGGTTTTCATACATTTGAACTTACCCAGTTTCAGCTTTGGCCCATCAAAGAAGTGGAGATGCAAAGTGAAATGCATCCTCTAACTTGAGATAAAGAGCTCCAAGAGAAGGCTCGTGGCGGCCATATTTTTTTTAAAAAGAACACAAAAAGATCAAATGAGTGAAGAGGAATAATAGTTTGTCATGGCCTATGAGGAACAAACTAATAGAAAACTTCTATTCAAAAAATTGTTTCCAATCGAGGGCTTACCAGTATCTTTCTGAAAGACAACAACAGAAAATGCAAGTGAAATGTCTCTGTGACTGTAGAATTTTTCCATGAACATTTTACTTACAGTTTGAAACCCTTTTGTCGCTAGCATAGCTTCTTCATGAAGCTTTGAGGGGAATGAAAGAATGATTTTTCTTTTTCCTTTGTCTTTTTTTTAGGGTTGCTAACCCTAAAGATGTCGATAGAAGGAATTTTCTTTTTGTTTCATCCAAAATGAGAAACCAATTAATGTGTGACCTCGTGGCTACATTGGAGTAAGGTTAAAATGTTCGTGCCTTAGGCAT
Organism: Sequoia sempervirens; assembly: GCA_007258455.2. NCBI lineage: Eukaryota > Viridiplantae > Streptophyta > Pinopsida > Cupressales > Cupressaceae > Sequoia > Sequoia sempervirens. The sequence goes on from VDFB02380692.1 coordinate 13,690, forward strand.
TTTGAATGCCTTTGTAAATCTTTGTATTTTGATGTGCTTTGAAAATTTTGCATTTTTTCTTTTGAAAATATAAAACATTTTTTACTTTTTGTGATGTTGATAAATCACTTAAGGTATAAATGTTATTTTAATGCAAAATTAGGTGATGAAGGTTATGCTTTGAGGAAAAATGGAGGGAATTTAGGGCAGGTTATTTTCATTTTGTCAACATATGCCATGCATTTAGGGGCATTTATGCTTCCTATTGAGTAATTGTAGTAATCTAGGAGTGGTTTTGCATGCCTAGATGTTTGGCATAGTCAAAACCACTTTCCCCACATGTTGGAGATAGTTTTGGGGGGAATCTAGTACCTCAATTTTAGGCTTTTTTGGTGGATCCAACCCAAGTTAGTTGGTAGCACCTATTTTGGTGCAACTACTTGGAGTTGAGTATTATATTTACTCTATTAACTCTTTTGTGAGTTAGTTCTTCTGATGTAGATTGAGACTTAAAGACTTTTTGAGTCCTTTGTCAAATTTCTCGCAAGCTTTTATAACTCATTTGGACATGAAATATAGTGCAAACCTTGGATATCATTGAATGGTGTACTTTTTCCTTCTTGTTACTACATTATTGTGTATTTCCACATGATTGATTGAGTTATTGTGAGATTGTATTCATTTCCTTTAACTCTATCTCATGGCTTTAGTACCTTTTTGCAGAGAAGTGTGATGTTGTAGGTTATAATATGTGTCAGGAATGTAGGTTGCTCTTAGTTGTGAAGTCTTTTTCCTCCTAAGATCTTAAGTAGTAAGGCCTCTTTATAAAATACTTATGCAAAGCACATAGAAATAAGTTGTGCAAGTTTTTTTTCGGGTCATTGTAAGCAAGTGTATGAAATATGAGTTTCAAGTCTAAGTAATATTTTTGTGTATCACCTTAGGAGGTAGTTTTCATTTTATGTTATCTCTTTTCCCTTTTCCTCAGCAAAAAACCAGTAGGATTTAAGTGAGAAACAAGAGGAAGTCAAACTTCTCCAAAGGTTGACCTCTATTTATCAAAGCCCACACTTTTATAGGTCTTCCCATGTTACATTTTGTTGTTCAATTTCATATTCAACAAGGTGCAAAATCATAGTGATAATAGTAATATGTTAAAGTTGTCCTTGAAGGGTGTTTGAATGTGGAAAGAGTTGGGTGTTGAGTGATTCTTTGAAAAGAAAAGTTGAGTAAAGCCGGTCTGCAAACCTACTAAGTTCATGGCAGAGTAGGGGTGAAAAGGTGATTTGTTTAAGATTTGAGAATCTGATGATTGTTTGATCTAACTTGATTTGTGTTGTTGTAGCTTTAAACCACCTATCCCTACATCAGAAGCGAATAGATTATAAGATAAGGGTGTTGAGATCTAACAATGGGGGTTAATAATTTTCTGGGGAATTTGATGAGTTTTGTAAGAATACAATTATTGTTAGGAAAAATACTAATCCTTATACTCCCCAACAAATTGGTTAGCATAAAGAATGAACTGAACCTTGATGGAAAGAGATAGGAGCATGTTGAGTGGTACTAAGCTTGATAGATGATTTTGGGTAGAAGTTGTAAGTATTACATGTTATTTGGTTAATAGATCTCTTTGTTTAGCTCTTTTTGATAAAAATCCTTATGAATTATGGATAGGTAGAAAGCCTTTTGTTTCACACTTAAGGGTCTTTGGTTGAGAGGATTTTGCTCATGTGCCTCAAGAGAAGTGTTCTAAGTTGGATCTAAAAGCACAAAAATACATCTTTGTTGGTTACAATGAGAATGTAAAAGGTTATAAGCTTTGGAATCCACTAACCCATAAAATGGTTTTCTCTATAGATGTGATTTTCAATGAGTTTAGAGCTTATTCAAGTGAAGAACAATCAAAGAAGAAAGATAAGAAAAAAACAATGAACTTTGAAATAAAGATTGAAAAGAAAGAAGATGCACATGTGGAAGAAGAATCAAATGGATTAGAGGATGGAGAAGAAGAAGAGGTTTCAAAGAGTTCAAATGATGTGCAAGATGAGCATACAGAAGAAGAAGAACATCAAGAACCCCTTACTCCTACCTTGAGAAGATCCACAAGACAACAAATTCTAGTTGACAAGTATATCCCATCCAATTTCCATTATGTAATTTCTTTGTTGAGTATTGATGATGAACCTAGATCCTGCAGGGAGGCTCTTTCTTCAAAAGAAAGTGAGTCTTGGATGCAAGCCATGTAAGAGGAGATGATGGATTTAGATAGTTGTGATACGTGGGATCTTGTGAGTTTTCCCAAAGGAAGGAATCCCATTGGTTTTAAGTGCATATTTAAAAATAAATTTGGAGCAAATGATCAGTTAGAGAAGTACAAGGCCAAATTGGTGGCCAAGGGTTACTCCCAGAGAGAGGGAGTCGATTTTGGTGAAATATTCTCTCTTGTTGCTAAGTTAACTTTTGTTAGATTCCTATTATCTATTGTTACTGTTTATGATTTTGAAATAGAGAAAATGGATGTCAAAACTACTTTCTTTCATGGGGATCTTGAGAAGAAATTTATATGCGACAGCCTACCGGTATTGTTGTGAAAGGAAAAGAACAATTGGTTTGCATATTAAAGAGAACTTTATATGGTTTGAAATGGTTATCCAAGATGTGGTACCAGAATTTTGATACATTTTCTTTGAATTTTGGTTTTGTTAGAAGTGAAGAGGATCATTGTGTTTATATTAAGGTTATTGATGATCAGATACTAATCATTGTCTTGTATGTTGATGACATGTTGTTTATGGGTAATAGCAAGGTGATGATTAGGGAACTTAAGACTCAACTTTCTGGCACATTTGATATGAAGGATTTAGGGGTTGAAAAATATATCCTTGGGATGGAGATCAATAGAGATCAGATTCACAAAAAGCTTTGGTTAAGTCAGAGTAAGTATGTTGATACTATTTTGCAAAGGTTTAAAATGTAGGACTGTAAACCAGTAAATATTCCATTTTTGGTTGGTACTAAGTTGAGTTTAGACTTGTGTGCTCATTCAAATGATTATATTGAAGATATGTCTAATGTTCCTTATGCTAGTGTCATTAGTAGTTTAATGTATGCAATGGTTTTTACTAGACCATATATAGCCCAAGCAATGGGAGTTCTAAGCATATTTATGTCTAACCCTAGTAAAGAGCATTGGACTTTTGTTAAAATGGTGTTTAGGTACTTGTGAGGTACTTTTGATTATTGTTTGGTTTATCATATTACTCATAATGTGGATAATTCATTAGAGATATAGGGTTTTGTTGATGCAGATTGGGCAGGTGACTTGGATAGTCAAAGGTCCACTAGTGGCTATGAGTTCACCTTGTTTGGAGGTGCGGTGAGTTGGATGAGTAAAATACAACCTATAGTTTCCTTTTCCACCATTGAAATAGAATAAATCGCTACTACTCATGCCTCTAAGGAGGTTGTTTGGTTACAAATACTTGGTATTGGTATTGGTTTTGATTGTAGAATAGTGAGGATCAGATGTGATAGTTAGAGTGCCATATGTTTGGCTAAGAATCTTAGGTATCAGGCTCGTACTAAGCATGTTGATGTTTAGTATCACTTTGTACAAGAAATGGTTGAGAATGGACAGGTCCTTATTGAAAAAATAGACACTTTGGATAATGTTGCAGTTTCTCTCACAAAGCTAGTAACCATGGATAAGTTCTCTTGGTGTAGGAAGGCCATGGGCCTTGATCATTGTACTTAATTTCATGTTGATGTATCTCTATGGGGGTAATTTACAATGTATAATGTCAAGTGGGAGAATGTTAGGATTTAGGTGACATCAACCTTATAAATCCATTAATTAATTGTTTTCCTAATGTCTTTTGTAAATTACCTATAAGAGGTGAATCCTTTTAACCAACAGTGGTGAAAGAGCCCATGTAAAGATGAAGTTACTATTATCATATGTCTTCTAAGGAAAAGGACAAAATAGCTAGGTGTCCTAATTGGAATCTCCTATTTTTGGAGGGTTATGAAATCCGTCATATTTTGTAAGAGTATCTTTGACATATATGACACTATCATAAGATTTTATGACAAATATGACAACATTTATTATTATATTTATGATGGATTCCTTCCCTAGGCACCCATGCATGAGAGATTCCTTATGACAGTTGTAAGAGCATCTATAAGTTGCTATTTTGGGAAGCTTTGGTGGTTGCAAGGAGGTAGGCATGGGTTTTCTATGTGGTTTTTTTGCATGTTGTTTGGTGATACCATGGTGGTATTCATCCCCACAAGTTTTTATAAATTGGGGCCTTGGGCTAGAGTTATTCATTGAGTTTTGTAGGTAAAGGGTGCTTCCAAATTTTACAAAGTTATTCAGAGAAGTGAATTGTTGTTGTAATCTCTCTTGGATTAGTAATATACTTTCCTCTCTCTTTTTGTGGTGGATTTTTTTCCCTTAGGGATTTCTCCACGTAAATATGGTGTCAAGTGTTATGGTTTTCTATTTCTTATTTTAATTATGCAATCACATGCATTTAAGGATTAATCTTTGGATTCAGATTTGCAATTATAGTTGGTTAGAAGTTCATATCACAAGATTTCTTCACCTTGTTTTACAACATATGATAAAATGTATTATGATTTGTTTTATTTACCTGAGTCATGGGAAAATTTCATTCTTACTATCACTACTAACCTCAAAGATCCCAAGATGGATGCACCTATTGCAACTTTGTTGTCAGAAGAAATGAGGAAGAAGTTTATCGGTAGCTCAGTGGATGTTCTCAATGTCAATGGTAGGCCTAAAGGAGATCAAGGGCCTAAAGACAAGTCTAAAGGTCATTATAAGGTTCTTAGAAATAAGGACATAATAAAGTGTTGGAACTATGGGAAAAGAGGACATGCAAAGAAGAAGTGTACAAATAAAACAAAATAATGGGGTTTTTCCGCATAAAAGTCCTCCAATGTAGGTGATGGAGTTTTTATTTTTGCTTGTGTAATCAAGGGATTTCTTTTAGGTTCGATTCAAGTTGTTAGCAACAAATCAATAAATGACAATGAAACCCAAAGATCTTACAAAACACAAAGGAAGTGAAACACAGAACGATTATACCTGATCGTCGATACCTCCATGATTCACTTTTGTAATACCTTCTTGCTTGCTGGATGATGTTGCCCTCAGATTCGTCGTGTGAGCAATCTACAAATGTCTAAGTCCTACACCGAGCTTTGAAGGATTTTAAATATGCCTATGACCATGATTGATAATGCCTAAATATGCTAAGATTTGATCAAATAAAGATAATAAGTGTTGAAATTGCTATGAAATCTAAGTGTGCAAGATGCCTAAAGTGTAATGTGTCTATGTAAAATGTTAGCATGTATGTGTGTGTCCCCGAAAAGTGAGAGGAAAATGACATTTTATAGAAAATGTCATTTTGAACAGACGAACGAGATTAATTGATGATGAGAACCTAAAATGAGCGGTCCAGATTAAATTTGAGAATCCCTAATTAGGGTTAGGGAAAATCATTAATCGAACAGTCAAGATAATATCTCAGATAATCGAATTGACGGTGGATGATAAATGAGGAAATTAATTAAAGAAATAAAGATTTTTGAAAAATCAAGAAGATAAGATTGCCTGGTTTGTGAGATTCGATAAATCAAGAAGATAAGCTTTGAACTGAAGATTCGATTTGAAAAATCAAGAATCTGTCCGATTACTTGATTTTTGGAAGAATAATATCCTTTTGAATTTAATTAATTCAAAATGATGATTTTGTGAGACAAGTAAATAATCTTCTTCAGATTATTTACTAAAAAGAGTGAAAGTTAATAAAATGAAATCATTTTAAATATTTTTGTTTATTTAAAATGAGAGAAAAGTGAAATTAGTAATTAAATAATTAGAAATAATTATTTAATTTGGAAGATAAGACTGAATAATTAAATAAATTAATAAATTTATTTAATTGTGACAATTAGTGACATATTAAATAAATAAATAAAACTTATTTATTTAATAATCAGGAAGAAATATATAACAGAGGGTAATTAAATAAATTAAGAAATTTATTTAATTACGGGAAGACTTAGACAATTAATGACGTATTTAATAAATAAATGAAATTTATTTATTTAATAATCATGAAGAATAAAAAGACATGAATTATTTAATTAATAGTTGAATGTGGACCAAGGACATAATTAAATGTCAAAATTATGTTAGGATGAAAGTGGTAAAAATGAAGCTTGCAGGCCTAGGTCATTTTTAGGTGTCTACATTTTGCCCCTCTTTGTCATAATGTAGCATGTCACGTTGTGACAAAGAAAATAAGTCAAACAAATGCCCCAATAAAGGTATGGAGTATCATTGCCCCCTCAGGAAATTTTTCCAATTTTGGGTCGGCGACAAAAAAAATTTGAAAAGGGTCCCAATAAATTAATCTGATGACCAGAAAAACAATGGCGCAGTTGGTTTCAGATTCTGACATGTTTAAGACAGTCAATGGGGAATTCAAAAGTGGTCAAATGAGCCTCCAATAATAACCTGGGTTGAGAAATGTCATTTTTACTTTATAAATAGGTTGACAAAGGGGTAGAAATCAATTCACTTCTACTATTTACCTCGCAAAATTTGAGAGCTCAGAGCAAAAGGCATAGCAACGACAATGGTGATTCCAGTGTCAGAGCATCGCAGAGAGATCGTGTAGACCTTCAGATGGCCAGAGGGCTTAGAGCCAGTGGTAAGTACCCTTGCGTTGCTTTGTCATTTTCTCATTTTGTGTGTCATTTTTATCTTTCTAGGACAAACAACATCTGCGTCGCAACGCAATTGCGTTCGCGTAAGCCGCAATCGCCTTCGCGTTTGACGCATTTGATGCGTCGCGACGCAAGTGCAATGAAAAATTAGTGTAGAGCGGTGGTTTGCGCCGCATTTGACAATTTTTGCGATGCATTTGACTTATCGAGTTGCATTTGAATGTCTGAATGCCGCAATTGTCAAATTGTAACGCATTCATTGTTTTGATCGACGTAATTGTGTTTCTGCGATGCAACTGCCTTAATGCGATGCATTCGTCAAATGTCGCTACGCAAGTGTAAACATGCGATGCATTTGATATTCTAAACCGCATTTGATGTACGGTACGACGCAATTGACTTTTTGTGACGCAATTGCCTGAATGCGACACATTTGCCTTTTTCTTTGACCCTAGTTGATTTTGATATTTGCATATCCTTAGATGCTTTTCATGATGCTGATAGTTGTCCAAAAAGTACTGATTAATTGTTCATCATTTTTGGAGAGGCAGCTTGCCCCTATCTATACGAGAGAGAGCAGACCGACTGCATTTCGGTTTGCCAATCAGTTGGGCCCATGAGAGTAGCAATGATTGATGCATCTGGGACTATTCTATGCTGCTTATATGCCCGCCATTTGGGAAAATAGGGGATTACTGACTGTGATGTGCGAGCGGTGGCATTCGGAGACTTGTTCATTCCACCTACCAACAGGGGAGGCCATGATCACCTTGGAGGATATCTATCAGATATTGTGAGTGTCGATCCGAGGGGAGCGGATTGTCTACGACCCTCATCATGGTGAGTAGACCTTCTGAGCTTATTATCGAGATCAAGGTGCAGGACTAGGCATCCAAGGTTACAAGATCAGGTGGGAGTTTATGGTCAAGCACTATGGTTGCTTTGATGCCTTCCTTGCGACTCTGATCGAGGGGATCTTGATTCCTGACCGCCGGGGACATGGATTTCTTATTGGTTGGGGTGACGTCCTGGTTGGTATGAGATGGGACAGGACGGTTTATGCTTGGGGTCCCTATTTGCTAGGGACACTTTACCATCAGCTACACGACCTTGCTTATAGGAGAGGAGAGAGTATCTCCTACGGGACTACACTGATGATGATCTGGGTGTGGGAGCATATCGCCATATTTCATCCTCCCATTGAGAGACCAAAGTTGGCTAAGGGGATGCCCTATGCCTATTACTACGCCAGTGCACTACAGTAGACACAGATGGCTAAGACCGGTTGGTGGCGGCACCGGATTGACACCATGGTGACATTCATTTGGAGGTCGTACAAAGAATATGAGGTGTGGGATGGTGAGGACGAGCACCTCAGCTTCTGCAGACAGTACAGGTACTTGATTGGCCGGACCGTGTAAATGTCTTTGATCATTGAGATGTATTTACCCCAGCGTTTCTTGAGGCAATTTGGAGAGCAACAGGGTGTACTTGCAGGGATAGCTGAGTACACCAGGTCTTCCAGAGAGTATGCTTGGGGACCAGCCATTCCAATGGCCTTTGCCGAGCAGCAGATTGACAGGCTAGGAGCCCAGGCCTGGGGTTGGAGGGGCGGAGTAGCCGATCTTGGGACGACACTAGATTATGATTTATGGTGGCAAGCACGCAAACCAGTGCCATTGACAGATCCTGACGGGCCAGCACCAGTTGACAGACGGTCAGTTATTCCTCGTGTGTCGCAGGCCAGGCGTGGTGGCAGGGGTAGAGATGGAGGCAGGGGGAGAGGCAAAGGTAGAGATGGGGGAAAGGGTGGAGACGGAGGCCAGGATGGAGGCAAATATGGAGACAGAGGTAGGGATAGAGGTAAGGGTGGAGACAGAGATAGAGGTGGGGACGGAGGCAGAGGTGGGGATGAATGCGGAGATGGCTGGAGGTGACGAAAGGATGGGCAGAGACATGTCCGAAGGGTGCGCCCACGAGTGGCAAGGGTGGAATTAGATGCTATCCCCGAGGTTGGCGAGGAGGGGGAGAGAGGGGAGCAAGAGGCAGAGGAGGTGGAGGCTGGGAGACAGGAGGCAGAGGCAGAGGAGGAGAGGCATGAGGAGATGGAGGTGGGAGGATAGGAGGAGGAGAGGCATGAGGATGTGGAGGTGGAGGTTGGAGGACAGGAGGAGATGGGTGACGATGATGATGATGAGGATGATGCGATTGATGAGGCCGAGAGACTCCTCAGATATCGAATGGTGGAGGGAGAGGAGGAGATACCTTCCAACTCAGTGTTATCTCATGATGCCACAGTAGATCAGAGGGTGGCTGATCTTTAGCAGAGACTAGATGATAACCTGGCACAGGTTAGATCCTTACAGTCAGCATTGGAGGTAGCCCGGTAGAGCGGGATCAGGTGGTGATCCGCCAGCAGGACATAGCTCAGTGGTGCACAGACTTCGCAGCATTATGCACAGGGCCTATGGGAGACATGGCTCACGAGCTAGCCAGGGTGAGCATGAGATTGGGGTAGTACATGACATTATATGAGCAGGCAGTACCACCAGAGCGATAGGATCCTACCTTGTCACGGTCACAGACGAGGACAGGTAGTGGCCACAGATCAAACAGTGCTACTGGCAGTAGGAGTCATACCAGTGTCAAAGGGTCTACCTCGATAAGACACACTTCAGGGCACAGGTCATATCATTCTCGCAGGAACACCCCGAGTCCACATTCGGGTCATAGTCATGGGTCAACTGGTTCAGTGCAGAGGTTAGGACAGGTACAGCCGCCAGTGGTTGAACCCTCTACTTCTCAGAGTCTAGCTGCAGTGACATCACAGATGTTTTTTACTGTTGAGATGACACCATCCTTCGCAGCTCCAGCAGTGGCACAGGCAGAGGTTGTGACAGGTCCTATTGTTTCAGTGCCAGTGAAAAAGCTTCAGCCGCCACATTCATTGCCTCAAGGGGATGATGAGAGTCTACCCTAGGGGCATTTTGTTATTATGACACACTATGTATATTATTGAGCCTGCGAGCTCCATTTTTTGGGATATCTTCTGACTTTATCCTGTGACATTGTACATTTTTGAGATGATACTATATGATGATGTAGTTTTGATGCGGCCTATAGGTGTTATGTGATACTCGTTGATTTAATTTTTTATGATATGTATGATATATGATGTTGGTTTATGATTCCATGTATGTCTTATGATGCTTATGTGTGATGTTAATGCCATGATAATGCAATGCTTATTTATATGAGATGATGATGATAATGATGTGCATAATGTATTTTAGTAAAAGATGCAATGTTGCTGATTATTTTAATGCAATGTTTGTGATTATGTATATAATTTGATGCTATGGATGTTGTATGTATGGACCTTATGCAATGTTTATATGATCATGTATGCACTTATGTTTTTGGATGTCACAGGATATCATCGTGAGATGGATGAGAGAAGACGACAAGACTTGATGAGAGAAGATGACCAGACCAAAGAGGAGGAGATGATGAGACCTACGAAAATGCATGTTAATTCCTAGACCAAATCCTTCAAAGCTTTACCATAGGACATTAGTATTTATTGCTCTTAATCATCATTGGGCAGACTATTGCAATGGCCAAGAAACAGTGTGATATGACATAGATCAAGGTGTACAAGGTCGTACCATCACGTAAGACAAACAGTCACAGACAAGGATGATCATGACTCATACTAAGAGCGTGATTGCCCCAATTTTTTTGCCATAATCAACCACATGCAGAAAAAGACAAGGACAAATCATGAAATGTCACTGCTTCTCTAAATCCTGTTTCCAGGACATCCTTGAGAAATTAGTGGCATGATTTTCAAAATACAAAAATAGATTCCTTACCACGATATGTCGTTGTTTTTCTAAATCCCAAAATCAGGACCTCGTTGAGAAACTAGTAGTCATGTGTTTCAATTGACATGATACGTCGCTACTTCTCTAAATCCTGCTTAGTGGGATCTCGCTGAAAAACTAATACCATGATAAAAACTAAAAGACAATTGTCAAGTGTTTGCCAAGTGCGTCTGGATATCCATTATTCTGATGCCAAGATGCCATGTTTGATAATGTCGAGATGTCAAAATGTTTAAAGTTTTGACGATCTTGAAAAATGTCAAGAATTGGTGAATTCAAGGACACATCCTGAATAATTCCGATGTCGAGAGGATTTGATCCCTAATAGTCGTAAGGGGTCCCTCTAAATGATGACGATGCCTAGGAAGGACACATCCTAAGGCAAAAATGACAGAGTTTGTTCTTCAAAAGGACACATTTGAAGAACACTGATGTCACGAAGAGTGATCTTTAGATGTCAAGAGGATCACTCAAAATGTCGAATGACAATGACGATGCCTAGGAAAGACACATCCTAGGGCATAAATGACAAAGGTTATCATTCAGAAGGACTCATCCAAAGATTAACCTAAAGTTTGACAGTTTGACAGGTTATGATGATTTGACTTGCTTTGCCCGAGTCTGGCTTGTGTTTGACTATATGTTGATATTGTCATGATGATATGATTGACATGTCAATGAAATTGTCATATTGAAATAACTAATTGCCATGGTTTGCTTGATGAGTTTCATTCGTTTGGGAAAAATTTGTGTTGCCTTGAAGACTTTTTGTCGTGTGTGCCAGTGTGATGTCATGTACCCTAATGGATTGACCTAATGTGTCCTTGGGGGCTCATCGACAGATGGTCTTGCCTATGTCATACACTCAGAGACCTCGTAGTTTGACACGACCAATGACTTTGTCTTGGTGACCAAAGATTGCATAATGATTTTATTATGACAAACCTAAATGGACTGACCTAATGTCTCAGGGACTCAAATGTGAGTCTTTCCTATGTAGCAAATGTGTCGAGACAACGTAGTTCAAACAAATGATAAAGACTGATTGATATGACTGATTTTGACAAGAGACGACAATGTGTTCACGTTCTTCGAGCAGTCTGAATTGTTGTTTGTGGTTTTCTTTAGGACGTTTTATGATTTTTAGGTCTTTCTTCCAAACTTTTTACAATGTTTTTGGTCATTTTTCAGGATTTTTTGCGATGTTTTTTGTCTTTTTTAGGACTTTTTGCAATGTTTTTGTTTTTTTCAGGACTTTTTGCGATGTTTTTTTTTTTAGGACTTTTTGCAATATTTTTGTCTTTTTTTAAGGACTTTTTTCCAATCATCAAGAACATGTGTGACATCCACTATAGTTTCATGATAAAGATTTTGCCCCCAGTCAGGTCCAAGACTTAGCCATTTTTAAGGAACACGGACAGAATGTTGCTGGTTTACTAGATGGACAGTCATCAGGACTTGATGTCAATCATTTATCCACTATGACAGGTATGTTAGAATGTGGTGGTGATTTGCATAATAATGACGATAATACCTTTCATCCTAGGCCAAGGAAAACAAAGTGACAATAGATGGCAGAGCAATGATTGATTACGCATGGTGCCTGTTTGCCAGGTTTTCGCCATGGTACTTGTCCAAAGTGCCTGTTTGCCAGGTTTTCACTATTGAACGAATCATTTTTCTCTTTACTTTTTTCTTGACTTTTTTTTTTTTGAGTCACCAAGACACCTATTTTCCAGGTTTTCATCGGGGTGACAATTTTTATCATTTTCAATTTTTTTGTATTTTACGGTTTCCAACTCAGTCCTCTGATGCTATGCATAGAACCTTCAGAGATGTAAACTGTTGATGGGTTCTGTCAGTTGTTCTATATCTGGTGTGGCCAGCTGATAAGCTCCAGAACCAAAAGAAGATATGATAATGTAGGGACCCAACCAGTTTGGTTCAAACTTTCTTGGCTTTTCTCTGTCGGCTTGGTTCTTGGGGTTCTGCATGAGAACTAAGTCGCTAATGTCAAATTGTCTGACCATAAACTTCTTATTGTAGCTGTGACAAAGATGGTTCTGATATGCTTGGAGATGGTTCAGTGAACTTTGCCTTCTTTCTTCCAGCATTTCTAGCTTGTGCAAGCGTGATTGTCGATACTCCTCTTCATTAGTTAGGCCCTTCAAGGAGACGCGTAACGAAGGAATTTTGACCTCAATGGGTAAGATGGCCTCAGTGACAAAGACTAGGGCAAAAGGAGTGGCTCCTGTAGTCGTACGAATGCTAGTTTGGTAAGCCCACAGAGTAGGGTTGAGTTGTATGTGCCAGTCATGACTAGCATCATTGACAGTCTTTTTTAGGATCTTGACAATAGTTTTATTGGATGCCTCAACTTGATTGTTTCCTTGTGGGTAGTATGGAGATGAAAAGTGGTGTTGGATATGGAATCGCTCACATAACTCATGTATGTCTTGGTTTTTAAATGGATGTATGTTGTCAGTGATGATGGATTGCGGAAGGTCATACTAGAAAATGATGTAGTTAAGGATGAACTTGGATATTTGCTTGCCGGTAATATGTCAATGGGATGGCTTTAATCCACTTCGTAAAATACTCAGTGGCGGTAATAATGAATTTGTGGTTGTTGGAGGATGTTGGATGAATCTTACCCACGAGGTCGAGTCCCCATTGAGCAAAGGGACAAGGAGAAGTGATTGGTCGAAGTTCTTGTGTTGGAGCATGAATCAAGTCACTGTGAATCTGACATTTGTGACAAGTCCTCACATATTCAATTGCATCATTTTCAATTGTTGGCCAATAATATCCAAGTCTTGTTACTTTCTTAGCTAGAGTAGGACAACTCGAATGAGATCCACATATACCGTCGTGCACTTCGCGTAAGGTTGTATGCACTTCGTCGGTGTTGAGACATCTAAGGAGGGTGTCGTCAAATCTACGACGGTACAGGGTGTCACTGACGATGGCATACTTGGCATATTTTTGGATGAAGGACTTCCTTTGGTTATTGGACAGGTTGAGTGGAAGGGTTTGGGATTTTAAGTAATCGTAAATGTCCTGATACCAGGGAGAGTTGGGACCAACAAGTTCGCAAACCATTTCTAATTCTTGGATATCATATGTCGGGATTAAAAGCTATTCTACTAAGAACGCAAATTGTGACACATTTTGATGGATGTCCAAGAGAGAACCAATAGTAGCCATTGCATCAGCTGCCTTATTCTATACCCTGGGGATTTGTTCAAAAGCAATCGAGTGGAAGTATGTCAGGAAACTGTCCACCATCCTCTTGTAGGGAAGCAACTTCTCATCCTTTGTTTCATAGTCATCATTCACTTGGTTGATAACAAGTTGGGAATCCTCGAATACAAGCAATGTTTGAATTTTCCATTTGATTGCCATTTTGAGACCTGTGACTAGTGCTTCATATTCGGAAATGTTATTTGTACAAGGGAAAGCGATCTGGAATGCCTTAGGAATTGAATCCCCCTGTGGTGTGATAAACAAGAGTCCAGCGCCTGAGCCATGACCAGTATGAGACGCATCAAAATATAGCTTCCATGGTACCACTGGTTCTGTATGAAAAATAGACTCATCAAGAAAGTCAGTTACTAGTGGATGAGTGACTTGAATCGGTGCATCTTCTAGTTGATCTACTATTACCTGTCCTTTTATTGCCTTATGCTCGACATATTGTATGTCATACTCACTTAATATCATGACCCATTTTGCCAACTGGCCTATTAATGCCACCCGACTTAAGAGATATTTCAGTGGATCAATCTTGGTGACCAGTTCTGTTTGGTGACTGAGCATATAGTGTCTTAATTTCTGGGATGCAAAGACAACAGCAAGGCATGCATGTTCAATGTTTGTATAGTTCAACTCGTACCCTATTAGTGTGTGGCTGATGTAATAGATGGCTCATTCTTTTCCTTCATGATCATTTTGTGCCAGTAATGCCCCTAGTGCTGAACTAGTAGTCGAGATGTAGAGTATCAATGGCTTTCCATGAATTGGAGGCATGAGGACTGGTGTTGATAGTAGATAATCTTTGATTTGCTAAAAGGCTTCTTGACATTTATCTTTCCATACGAAGGGGATACCCTTGCACAACAGATACTGGAATGGGTGACACTTATCTGCCAACTGGGCTATGAAACGCCGAATAGATTATACTCTGCCTTGTAAAGTTCTTAGTTCGCTGATTCCTCTGGGTGGCGGCATGTCTATGATAGCTTTGACCTTTGCGGGATCAACCTCTATGCCTCTTCGGGAAACTATGTATCCCAAGAGTTTTCCTAATGTGACCCCAAAAACACACTTCTTAGGATTTAGCCAGACTTTGTACTCTTCAAGTCTCTTGAAAATTGTGTCAAGTACCTTCAAATGATCTTTCCTGGTTACTGATTTGGCTAATAGGTCATCTACATAGTCTTCCAATATTTTGTGCATCATGTCATGGAAGATTGTGGTCATAGCCCTTTGGTATGTGGCACCTGCATTTTTGAGACCGAATGGCATGACATTCCAACAATATGTACCCCATGGGCAAGTAAATGCCATTTTGTGTTGGTCCTCAGGAGCAATGTGAATCTGATTATAGCTGGAGAAACCATCCATGAGGGATAGCATCTCATATCCTGCGGTTAAGTCAACTATGATGTCAATGTTTGGCAAAGGAAAGTCATCATTTGGGCATTCTTTATTTAGATCTAGAAAGTTTGTACATACGCGGATTAGTCCATTTGGCTTTGTCACCAGCACTAGGTTGGAAATCCATTCAACGTAATCTATAGACCTTATGAATCTGGCATCCAATAATTTCTTTAATTCGGCCTTGACCAATAGAGCAACTTGAGGGTGCATTTTGTGCAACTTCTGCTTGACTGGTTTAGCATTAGGTAATAGTGGCAGATGGTGCAAAACCAATTTTGGGTCCAATCCTGGCATGTCCACATAGGACCATGCAAAGTTGATTTTCCGTTTTGCAAAGAATTTATGAAATTCTGGTTTCTCTTCGTCAGTCAATGATGCAACAAATAAGACCATCTTGGGTTCTACAGTTGGAATGTTATCCTCTATTGTGTCCTCAATAAGCATGGTCAATTTCTCCTGTTGCATGGGGAGAAAGTCCAGCCCTCCATCTTTGGGCGCCTCAGAGAGATTTTCACCCATAGATACGTCCTTTATTTTTACTATTTTATTGTCAAGAGGTGCCTTTCGGTTTTCACCTAGAGACGTTCCATTTTTTGTTTTATTCTTATTTTTACTTTTGCGACTAGAGGACTAAGCAGTCTCACCAAAGTATGTCGTGCAGTCTAAATCAATTGTGAATCCTGATTTGTGTTCCCCACTGGGTATGCCTTCTTGTAACCCCATAAATTTAGCAATTGCCTCATCATTCTGAAATGTGTCCAGCACAGGTGGTCCTTGTTGGTCCCAATTGACTAGGTCAGGGTAAACTAAGGAAATGCCATCATCGATGTTGGTGAATTGGGGTGAGGATGCGGATAGCATGCAGACATGTTCTGTGATGTTGTAGATGAGATTATCATCATCCAATTCAACATCGGACTTTATCCAATATTCTCCTTCTCTAGTGTCATATTCGTTGTCGAAATAAGGAGTGAAGGTTGTAGAGCCCTGATTGTCACTGTTGTCTGATACTTCAGATGGATTGAATGGAATGGGTTTAGATGATGGGTGTGGGACGTCACGGGGAATGATAATGGGACGTTGACCATTTGGTGCTTGTTCAATTTTGAATATTTGCCAAAATCGTTGTTCAAAGGTTAGTTCCCCTGGTTTGACAAACAAATCATCAAGACAATAGTCACTTAGGGATCGTTCTGAGCCAAATTCCCACTCATGGGAATCAGTTTCAGTGAGTTTTTCCCTAGTAGTCTCGACACCGTCTGAAGCATGTATTCGCTCATTTGAAAGTCCAGAGGTATGACGATCGTCATTGTCGGGTGATCCAAACCCTAATCCAAGATATTTCAGAATTTAAAAAGTTTCTATGGGATCCCTCCGGCCATTTTTATTTTTTCCTAGGCCACTAGTACCATCGTAGCCTTTAGCCTTCATGATGTCAAAACCCTTGCCATATTTTTGAACTGGTAATGGGGGTAGGGGGATAGTATCCTTGTAGATCCATCCTGTAATGTCAGTGAGGTCTTCCTTACTCATGTCGCCCCACTTGATAAAAATTGTTTTCGATGGAACTTTGAAAATTTCCTGAGGTTCCATTCTGAAATATGGCCAACCATAGTCCTTTGGAGACCTGGGCATTGTTGTTATGTTGTATGTCGTGTATAGTTTGAATTCTCTGCAGCCAAGGTCCTGGATTTTGACAGTGGATTCAATCTTAGGGTTAGTGGAAGGTGGTGTTATGGCAGAAGACGTGAATGGAGCGGATGTGGAAGATGGCGTGAGTGTGGATGGGTCGATATATTTGGATGACGAGGAGCCAGGTGCTTCTCGGTTAATTGGAACTCAGTTTTTAGAGATACCCCTTAAGTTTGTACAATATTGGAAAGGGTTGGGGTCTCCATATATGGTTATTTTTGTGCCATCAAATGGAAACTTGAGGCATTGATGGTATGTGGATGGAATGGCTTTTAAGGCATGAATCCATGGATGGCCTAGTAAAATGTTATATGGTAGTTCCAAATCTAGGACCTGGCAGGTCGTGTCCACGATGACTAGTCCCACTCTGATTGGGAGAGAGATAATGCCACGTGAAGAGCGTTCCTCGTCATCATATGCTTTGATCACTATACTTTTCGTTGGGTCTACGCACGCATCAGAGAACCCAAGAGCCTTAACCAGTTTGAGGGAGCATATATTCAATCCTGCTCTACCATCTACTAAAACCTGTCTAACTTTGTGCTTGTGGACAAAAGTTTCTATGTGCAATGCATCATTGTGGTTGGTTTTATGTGATGAGTAATCTTCATCTGAGAAGGTGATGTGGTGAGGCGTGGTAAGATATCCCACCATGGTTTCAAATTGATTGAAATCGATGTCCTTGGGGACCGATGACTCTAGTAAGGTTTTATCTAGGATATCTTTGTGTGCAGGAGAGATACGAAGCAACTCGAGTATAGAGATTTGTGCGGGAGTCTTTCCTAGCTGGTTGATGAGGTTGAACTGACTTTTGGGTTTCCATTGTTTTGTGGTCAGGACAGGTTCTGGCTGTTTAGCAGATGGGCCAGGTTGTGTCTGTTTAGCGGACGGGCCCGGTATGGTGATTTTGGCTTGTCTAGTGGGAGGTGGACCAGCTATAGTGACCTTTCCACTATGAGTAGTATCATTACATTGGGGTGTTCTTCTAACCGTAATGGTATTGATGTATTCATTGTCAGTTCAGACATTGTTTATAATAGGTCCACCAGAATAGTCGTACTTGACTTGGGTGAAGTTAGCTTGATTCTGTGGACTTGACATGGAAGCATTACGAGAACCATGGTCCTGCAATGGATTCTTATGGATAGTATGATCTGAATTGGAAGCAAATTGAGATCCACCTAATTCAATGATGTGACTTTCGATAAGATCTTGTATTAGGTTTTTCAATTGGTGACAGTTAGAAGTTGTATGTCCTTTTCCCCGATGGTAGTCGCAAAATGCATTATCATTCCACCATGCTAGTTTGAATTGTCCTGGGTCATATGGTTTTCCTTCTTGAAGTATGATGACTCCATTCTGGATGCATTTCTTGAGGACTTCCTTAATGGGTTCCCCCAAAGAAGTGTATGTGCGACCTTTAGGAAATTGTCTCATTTGACAGTATTGTCCCTAATTGTTTTGACCACTTGAGTTGTTTGAAGTAATATTAGGAGGAGGTGTTAGTGTAATTATTGGTTTGTTTTGTTGTTGAACCCCCTTTAGGGCCAGTACAGGACCCACGATGTTTGTAGCCTTGGCGTCAACAACGTCGTCATTTGTAATGTGTTTATTTTTAACCCAATATTTATTTTTGTCAGTGGTTGGATTGACATTTGTGTTTTTGGAACCATATTGCAATTCTCCCTATGCAATAAGGGCTTTCTCAATCTAGACCCCTTTTTCAACTAAGTCTATGAAGTTTGTGCAACAATGTACTTGCAATGCATATTTTAGGGGCCCAAGAAGTGTTTGCACGAACATGTCGACCTTTTCCCTTTCGGGTATATCAATATGACATCTACTAGCTAGACTTCTCCATTTCTGAAAGAATGGGATGAAAGTCTCACCAGCATCCTCTTGCATGAGATTGCACAAGCTAGTGATAGAGGTATCCATGTCAATGTTGTATGCATAATTTTTTATGAATTTTCTTTTAAGCTCATCCCATGTTTGGATATCCTTTTGAGTGGAAAACCATTCAAGGGCCTGACCCGCCAGACTTTTAGAAAAAATTCTCATCAAGTATGTTTTTTATAGGCGATGTCCATACAATTGGTTGCAAATTCGTGAACATGTTCAATGGGGTTTGTCTTGCCTCTGTATTTTGTGAAATTGGGTGACACATATCCTGGAGGAAATGGAGGCATGTATAAGCTCATGTCAAATGGGTATACATTTAGGTCATATGATATTTCCGATTTCTGACCTGAAATGTATATGTTTTGGATGGTTTTCTCTAAACCCCTCACTCTTGTTTGGAGGGCGTCCACAATAGGGTCATTTATGTTTCCGTACGTTGGATTGCCTGGTACACCATAGGTCCCTGTTTGTTGTGCATGCATATTGGTGTATTGTGGTGGTGTGGATTGTTGTGATATGTATGACATGTGTGGATTGACGTGTTGTTGATATTGGAAGTTATGATTGGGTGTATGTTGATGAGTATGAACGTTAGATGAGTAGGTTGGGATGTGTCCCCCAGCCATGTGTGTCGTTATTTGGGGAATGTGATGACCATGGATGTTATGATGCGTTAATGGTACCATGGGTTGTGTTACTTGGCCACCTTGTGCGAATTGTTGGTTTTGCACAAGGGGAATGTTTGTATTTGTACCTTGGGAGGCAATGACATTTGACTGTGTTGTTGTGTTAATGTTTTGTTGTTGTCCTTGGATAAAGATACGTCTTGTGCCTCCTCCCGAAGGATTTTGTGAAATACCAGTGAGCAGATATGTCGAAGTTGTGCTCATGGTAATAGATGGAGCTATCGAGGGGGCATTGTTGTGACTTGATGATGCCCCCATGGAATTTGTTGTCGTGGCATTTATTGTCATGGTATTTATGTAGTTGGAGGTGTTTGGGATGTTGGAAGTGGCATGCACTATCGTTGTAGTGTCAATAGGAGTATTGCTCGTAGTGTTTGGAAGTTGACCACTATGTGACATGTTATGTGCATTGTTGTTATTAGGGTCAGGAGGTGTCACATTTATTGTGTTAATGTCAAATACTTTAGGTAATTTGGCTCCTTCACTCAAGAGGATAGCCAAGAATCTGTCTCTATCGTGACGGACCATTGTTTCAACGAAGTGAGAGGCCTCTGGGTTTTGTGCTATTGCCTCTATGTTTTCCTGAAGTATTTGACCATATTCATCTCTTTGCAAGTAGAGTTCAAATGTACTGTTTGATGAGGGTTGTGTTGTCCTAGGAGGTGGATCGTTTGGATTGGAAAATGGATCGTAAAAGGTCCAGTTTGAATTATTGACAGTAGACATGGGGTCTTGCCGAGAGTTTGTCATTTGTCTTTGTTGTTTCTGAAGTCTAGTTTCCACCATAAATGATATTGCTCAAATGAAAAGGAATGACAACTAAATGATGATGGTATTATGCGAGATCTAAGTTCAAAATGATGACTAGGATGACTAATGTTTTGGATTTTTGTGAAAAGGATATGCAATGTGTAGACCTAAAATGCACTTTAAGACAAGGGTACCTAAGCACGTCTAAGCTCAAACTTTGGTTTTGATTTTGGCTATGAAAGGACTTTGTTGAAAATGACAAAGTGATAAGGTCTAAATGACTAGTGAGTTTTCCTAACTAGACTTTTGAGTTGGAAAAAATCTCACAAAGAGGACAATGACTAAAAAGGAGTTTGATAACTTAGTCCAAAAGAGCCTAATTTTGAAAGCAATGTTGTTGCCAGTTGTGCTGAGGTTTACCTAATCCTAAAGATGCAAAAATGTGAACCTAGGGACAACCTAATGTCAAATGTATGCAACTAAAATAATGAAGGATGCAACCTATAGTAATGAATGCAAACTAGTGGTCAAGACTTTGAGCAATTTCAAGTTTGGTTTCTGATAGAATCTTTTAGGAAACAGTGTTTGACAGATTATTGACAAGACAAAGACTTCGGATTTGACTTTGGATGAAATTTTAAATAGTGACAGGAAAATGCATCGTTTGAGATGTCAATTGCGTTGTGGTTTTGTGAATGCGGCTCAAGTTTAGCAGATGCGACTCAGAAACAAACAAGTGTGACTCGGTTTAACAGATGCGATTCGATTACAGTCAGTTGTGTTAGAGTTTTGCACATGCGGATCTATAGTGTTTAGATGCGTCGCGACACCTACAGATGCAGCATTTTGAGTATCAATTGTGGTTTAATAGAGTAATTGTGGTTCAGAAAATCAATTGTGGTTCGACAGATGTGACAGATTTTTGTTTCAAATTGATTTTCTTGTCGTTTTGATTGCAAGTTTGATATGTTTGGTGTTGAATGTTTTGTTTGAAGCTGTGATGAAACTAGAAAGCACTTGACAAACACAGTATTTTGAAAAGTAACCAAACACACATTAGATAAGCACAATCCTAGGTTAGGCCATGACAATATTCGCTAGATTCCACGCAGGTTTCCCCAACCACATATCTATAGCATGTGAATTCAAAAGCTTGGCTACATGGGCTCCCCCTTATAGTGCACTCTCTTCTTAGGCCAACCAAGCTTCCAACCCCCATGAAACTCCCATGGCGAGCTGATCACCTCTACTACAAACTGTGAAAGTGTGGATTCCTTCACACCGACCAGTGTTGCTCTAGCAAATAGAAGGATTTTGGCTTTCTATATAAGAGTTTTTAGTTAGGGACCCCCGTTCGAGTGTCCATACATGGGGCAAGAGATTAATCACCATTAAGGTGGCACTCTAGCCTGAAGAGGTTAAGCTCAACAGGGTTTAAGGGAGTACAACTCCGCCCGTATGACACATCCGCACAAGCAACCTTAGGTTTTCCCTTAAGGTTTACATTTATATACTGGTCAGGGGTAGCTTGGCTTTAGCTCCGTTGCCAGTTTGAGTCATGTTGGGGTGATGAAATCCCCAGGCAAGCCCAATTTCTAGAGTTGGTAACCATTTCTCTTACACCCAAGATCGCCCGAAAGCGCAAGGGGAGAGGATACTCTGATATACCAAGTCAGGGTAATAACAAATAAAGATGGGTCTAGTTTTCTGATCATGAGGTTTTCACCAAGTGAGAGCATACTCACCTACCATCTTGAAAACACAGTCAAGCAAAGAAGACATGAGTGTTATTTTTATGTGCACCAAAGTTAAATGTTTGCTAATCTATGAAAAACAAGCACAATGTTTGATTTATTCTGTCTTCAACATTTGAATCTGCAGACAAAAGATTAGTGGTTTCTCTATTAAATGATCTTTGACACACGAATAGTAACCGCCACACGCTGCAAACAAAGATTAGTAACACAAAAACTCTAAGCTATCTAACATGCAAAAATGAAAAACCAGGAAATCAGAAGACCAGAAAGAAACCAGCAACCAGAAAACCCTAAAATCCAAAAATCAGAATGTCAAAAATGAAAGAAAATATTTACCAGTCAGATGCGGCATGACAAAGTAGATGCGTCGTTCAGGACTTTGAATGCGGCTTAATTTTTTAGATGTGGCTTTCCCTATGTCGATTGCGTCGTGACAGAGCGATTGTGGCTTTCCCGTTTGTGAATGTGTCGCGACGCATTAAATGCGTCATGCTTTTTTTTTAAAACGGTTGCGTCGCTCCGTACCTGTAATTGCAAAACTGCAGAAAACACAAAAGAACGTATGGAAATAACCAGAAAAATGGAGTCAAGTTCACCAATGTAATCAAGGGATTTCTTTTAGGTTCGATTCAAGTTGTTAGCAACAAATCAATAAATGACAATGAAACCCAAAGATCTTACAAAACACAAAGGAAGTAAAACACAGAACGATTATACCTGATCGTTGATACCTCCATGATTCACTTTTGTAATACCTTCTTGCTTGCTGGATGATGTTGTCCTCAGATTTGTCATGTGAGCAATCTGCAAATGTCTAAGTCCTACACCGAGCTTTGAAGGATTTTAAATATGCCTAATGATTATGCCTATGACCATGATTGATAATGCCTAAATATGCTAAGATTTGATCAAATAAAGATAATAAGTGTTGAAATTGCTATGAAATCTAAGTGTGCAAGATGCCTAAAGTGTAATGTGTCTATGTAAAATGTGAGCGTGTATGTGTGTGTCCCCGAAAAGTGAGAGGAAAATGACATTTTATAGAAAATTTCATTTTGAACAGACAGACGAGATTAATTGATGATGAGAACCTAAAATGAGTGATCCAGATTAAATTTGAGAATCCCTAATTAGGGTTAGGGAAAAATCATTAATCGAATGGTCAAGATAATATCTCAAATAATCAGATCGACAGTGGATGATAAATGAGGAAATTAATTAAAGAAATAAAGATTTTTGAAAAATCAAGAAGATAAGATTGCCTGGTTTGTGAGATTCAATAAATCAAGAAGATAAGATTTGAACTAAATATTCGATTTGGAAAATCAAGAATCTGCCCGATTACTTGATTTTTGGAAGAATAATATCCTTTTGAATTTAATTAATTCAAAATGATGATTTTGTGAGACAAGTAAATAATCTTCTTCAAATTATTTACTAAAAAGAGTGAAAGTTAATAAAATGAAATCATTTTAAATATTTTTGTTTATTTAAAATGAGAGAAAAGTTAAATTAGTAATTAAATAATTAGAAATAATTATTTAATTTGGAAGATAAGACTGAATAATTAAATAAATTAATAAATTTATTTAATTGTGACAATTAGTGACATATTAAATAAATAAATAAAACTTATTTATTTAATAATCAGGAAGAAATATATGACGGAGGGTAATTAAATAAATTAAGAAATTTATTTAATTATGGGAAGACTTAGACAATTAATGACGTATTTAATAAATAAATGAAATTTATTTATTTAATAATCATGAAGAATAAAAACACATGAATTAATTAAATAATTATGAATTATTTAATTAATAGTCGAATGTGGACCAAGGACATAATTAAATGTCATAATTATGCTAGGACGAAAGTGGTAAAAATGAAGCTTGCAGGCCTAGGTCATTTTTAGGTGTCTACAGCTTGTAATGGCATTTATAATGAGTTGGTTGAATTTGGATGCTCATATCACATGACTCATCATAAAGAGTGGTTTTCCACATATGAGAATTATGATGGAGGTAATGTTTACCTTGGGGACAATGCTACATATATAGTTGTTGGATAGGGAAAGGTATTTTTGTGCTTCAATGATGAGAATTTTAAAACCTTCCCCAATGTTTTACTTATTCCTGGATTAGCTAGAAATATGATTTCAGTTTCAAGGTTGAATGATTCAAGAATGCATGTAACATTTAATAAGCATGGTTTCATATTGGTGAGAGGAATCTTGGTGGTAGCAAGGGGATCTTGAATGGGAACTCTATTTAAGATTGATGTCACTATTGTTTGGAAGTCTACCAATGTGGTTGAAAATTATAAAAAAATCCATGTATGTTGTGGCACCATATATTGGGCCACATAAGTAAAAATACTTTAGAAACTATTATGAATAAAAATTTTTTGGATGATTTATCTTATTTTGATGAGAAATTTGATTTTTGTGAGCATTGTGTGTTTGGAAAACAAAATAGAGAATCTTTTCTTTTGGGAAGTAATAAAGCAAAAGAGATATTAGAAATTGTTCATACGGATGTGTTTTTTTCCTGTGGATAATGATTATATTGGAAAATCTCATTAATTTGTTACCTTCATTGATGATGTGTCCACATTTACATGGATTTACTTTATGAAAAATAAATCTAAAGTTTTCATTAATTTTAAGGAATTTATAGCCTTAGTAGAAAACCAATCAAGATTCAAGATAAAATAATTAAGATCAAATAATGGAGGGAAATATTGCTCTAAGGAATTTGATGAGTTTTGTAAGTATATAGGTATCATAATACAAAATATAACTCCTTATACACCACAACATAATGGTATTGTAGAAAGGATGAACCAAACTATTATGGAAAGAGCCAGAAATGTTTTGAGTGATGTGTAATTGGATAAATGCTTTTGGGCAGAAGTTTTGTATTGCTTGTTACTTAATTAATAATTCTCCTTGCAAGGCTCTTGATTCAACACCTTATGAAGTGTAGATAGGGAGGGAACCTTTTTTTCCACATTTAATAATTTTTGGTTTTGAGCATTTTGTTCATCTGGCTAAGGAAAAGTGTTCTAAGTTGAATCCAAAAGTAGAGAAGTGCATCTTCATTAGATATGATGAAAATGTAAAAGGTTATAAGCTATGGAATCCTCTAACATAAAAAATTATCTATTCTAGAGATGTTATTTTTAGGGAACTTAGAGTTATTTTTGATCCTATACATCCAAAAGAGAATGAAAGGAAAAATACAGTGCATATTTATTTGTAGCAAGAATATGCATATCAAGGGGGTCGACCCTTTGGTGAAATGGTGGGGTTTATTGCCTATAGTACCAGAAACCAAGGTTAAAACCTAGTAGGGTTACTATATGCCACATCAATAATTGAGGGGCCCCTAAGATCTTGTATCTTGACTTAACTATGGGATGTGGAGTGGGGCATTTGCATTCTGCCCAAGGGTACATCGCTAGCTTAAGTTTTTTATAATATAGCCTGGCTTGAATTGAGGAACCAAAATTGCACCATCATATGAGCACTTCTAGGATTGCAAGAATGGTGTGAAGGAGCAAGGGAGGCAATAATTTGTAGAAAGAGGAGGTTTCAGAAGTTTGGGTGAGAGGCAAAGGTATGACAATGGAAGGCATATACCACCTTTTGTAATTGGAGACAACACTATTTTATTGGGAAGTAGGAATGAGGGATGGAAAAACCCTCACCAATGGGGGAGGAATGATGGGCAGAGAAATGGATGGAAATTTAGAAGGAATCATAATTTCCAAGATCTAAGAGGAAATAATCAGAAAGTAGTAGCAAATGTTATAGTAATCATACATGGGGCGGGGGGCCTAGCTCAATTGGCTAAAGAATCTTGTTGCAGGCAAGAGGTCACGAGGTCTAGTCTCCCCCCAAACCCATGGTACTAGAGGGCGTGTCATGCCAGCGCCATTGGTCACGTGAAATTTTTTTACCAGGCACATAGCAGTTTATAGGGGAACGGATACCCGACTGATTCTTGCAGTCTAAAAAAAAAAAGTAATCATACATTAGCTAATAATTAATTAATATTTAATTGATTATTAGTCTAATTTATTATCATGCACTTAAGCTAAACTTAGGAGTTCTTTATTCAGTTAACTAAGTGCTTTCTATGTTAACTAAAGTGAGTTATTATTAGATCATTTTATCTCATCACATGTGATGTTGACACTTGTCCTGATCTAATCCCTTTATCTTTTAGGGTTGCTCCTAAATAGCACTCAACCCTCATTATATTACCATGCCTTTGATAGAACTCTCAACCTTTGAGGACTATTATTTTCCTTGAACATTCTTGAGGTTCATTGTTGTAACTTTTTCTTATTAAAGAATATTACATATATTGTTTGCAGATCTCTTGCATGGAAGGTGTCTTTGTTCGTTGTTTGATCCTATGGATCATGTTTTTCACAATTCCAACAACAAATATGAAAAAAATGGTAGTTCAAAAAATATCATTGAGTTGACCTTAACACATCTAAGGAGTTGTACCTTGTTTATAAAATGACATGGCTCAGGGTGCGACATAGACAAACTAGAAAAATAGTGGACAAACCATTGGGGAGTAGGATTTAAGATCAAATGCATCCCAAACATTTTTTTCTTAGTGAATTTTCTAGCATCAAAACTGAAAAGATTGATCATGGAGGAGAATCTATAAATAATGGATGAATATAGGTTTTACTTCAAGGGTTGGAATGTTAAAATTTAGTGATCAGATAAGTGCACAGAAAATTAATTCAAAATCAGACACTATAACACAACAGATACCCTGGGAAAACCCTCCTCTTGAGGGAAAAAACCCAGCTACAAAAGATCTCACTTCTATATATAAATAGAGGCAACAATTCTCTTTACAATGAGGCCAATACCAAGGCCAATCCTGCAGCACCTACACAATATATAGAAACAGATAATAATATGCACCTGACAATATACAATTCTACCTTTAAAGAATTTGCATTGCTCTTAGAAGAATTTGCACTTGATATAAATGAATATTCGAACTTGCTTGAAAATCGATGATCATAGTGAACAATAGCAACAAGTATATATACATCTCTAGATGGAAAGACGTGACTCTTCCCAAACTGGTCGGCCACAAAGAAAAGACTTCTTTAAAAAATCGTGCCATTAATACAAAGTCAGCTTTGAAAGAAATCGCGCCTCTTGATAAATATTTAATATTTGACAAATAATGATGACACTTCATTTAATATTTATCTTCATTAGCAAATCAAAATGTCTTTAAGTCATTCCTTTTGAGATCTTATAAATTAGATAGCTTATAGCTATTATCTAATTTATTCAAAGTAATGATATCACTGGAAGAATGCTATAGACGCTGCTAACATCAACACTCCCTCTCA
>VDFB02380693.1:0-28510 GCA_007258455.2 Sequoia sempervirens
ATGCTTTGGTAGACATGCATCAAAAATGTGGTAGTATAGACAAGGCAGTGAATTGTTTGAATAAAATGCCTCAAAGAAATGTGGTCTCATAGAATGCCATGAGAAGAAAATACAATTGGCAGCTGCTCCTAGTTATTAGTTATGCAATGTGAAGTAATTGCATAACTGCTTAGGTTGACTTTGTAAAAATTATATTGTAATTGAAATTTTGTCATCTATCAACATCTAGTTATTAGTTATGCAATGTGAAGCAATGCTTTGAGTTTGAAATATGTGCAATGCAATGTAATCAACGATATGAATATAAACTACAAAAATCTATTTTTTTACAATTTATTAGTTAAACTCTTTATTTATTTTCTCTCTATATCTCTATGCTATGGAAATGTATTTATTTTTTAAGGTTTTTATCTCTTGTTCTACCTTTTTTTAAATATGATTTTTTTTTTAAATATGATTTTTTTCCAATTTTTTCTAGACTTTTTCCCGATTTTTTTAAAAAATCTTATAATTTTGGTTTGCCGATTTTTCCCCAAAATATTGTTGTTGTTATGGTATAAACACATATATTTTTGTAATATCAAGGATACTTTTTGAAACTTCCATGCATTGCTAATCTAAAAGGAAAAGTCTTTTGCCTAATCTGTATGCAGCCATGCTTTTGACATTGTCAAAAAGAGCAAATATGGACACCATCGATAAAAAATATTTGTATTAACCAAATAGCCATGTACACATACATCAATATATGTCGATATAAGTATAAGATATAGTTACAAAATAGCCATATAGGCTTACGCTCGAATTCCATATAGGCATACAATGTCAAATATATCCAATACAAGATATGTACAAAATTGCCATGTCTAGGCATACAACAAAGGGCTCTGGAATCAAAATTCATTTCTCTCCACGCTCTGGAAATATATTCTTTCCCTTTGTTTGGCGATTTGATGGAAATAAGTCCGTCACTCGTTTCTACTGTGCTCGAGGAGTGCTCCTGCTACTCCTACAGTTTAGCTCCTGGTGAAGTTTTAACTATTACAATAAGAAGTAAAGACATTAATATATAAAAATTACATTATAAGAAATGATATATTTAACAAAATAATCACTTATGACCATCTCATGATCACTCTCCATGATGGAAATATTTGCATGCTGATGCTCAGGCATGCTCAAGCCCTGTATAAACCATCCAAATAGGAATTAAACTACGAATCAATAATGGTTTGATTTTTCACTAGAACTAACATCTATATCAACAAATGCAAATTAAAATTTAGTAATTTTCCTCATACCTCCTCTATCAGAGCCATGGAGGATTGTATAGTGGATGAAACACCGATATCCATTACCCTTGTAACATTTGGAGGTGTTCCCACAACCAACGTCTAAAAATAAAACAACAAATTATTCAATCACAAAAAAGTTACAATAGCGAGATCCACGTCTTGACTTATAATGTATGAGATCTAATGAATTTTTTTTTGAGTACAAGTATTAAACTATATATTTTTGGCAGGCCTTGGTAGTTTGATAGGAAGACCAAGCATGATGGGGAGAAGAACACATACACAATTGTGAAGGATGGGAAGACTTACAACCTTTCACCTCTCTTAGAAGAAGACAAGGCAAAGCATGAAGGGCCTAGTGTTTTGATGGTGGGTGAGAAGGAGTTCATGAAGACCTTGAAGGAAGGAGGAGGAAGAGGATTCTTCCTGATTATGAAGCCAAAAAGTGAAGCAGATTTGCCCACAAAGAAGAAGGAAGATGCACCAAAGGAAGTCCAAGAGTTCTTGGAAAGGTAAGAGGATATAATGGTGAATGAATTACCTAGTTCCCTACCTCCCATTAGGGATATAAGCCACCATATTGATCTGATTCCAGGGGCTACATTGCCCAATAAGGCTGCATAAAAGATGATACCTACTCAAAATGAGGAGATTGCAAGACAAGTGCAAGCGTTGATGGATAAAGGGCTAGTGAGGAAGAGTTTGAGCCCATGTGTTGTTCCTACTATCCTAGCACCAAGGAAGGATGGGAATTGGACGCTTTGCATTGATTCAAGAGCCATTAATAGGATCACAATCAGATATAGGTTCCCAATGCCAAGAATGGAGGACCTCATGGATTGTCTATCAGGAGCATCTTACTTTTCCAAGATTGATCTAAAGAGCGGGTACCATCAGATAAGGATCAGAGAGGGGGATGAATGGAAGACAACTTTTAACACTAATGAAGGGCTCTATGATTGGTTGGTGATGCCCTTTGGGTTATCAAATGCCCCTAGTACATTTATGCGCCTGATGAATGAGGTATTGAGACCTTTCATTGGAAAGTTTGTTGTAGTTTATTTAGATGACATCCTTGTGTTTAGCAGGTCTAAAGAAGAACATTTGAAGCACCTTGACATGGTACTAAGGAGGTTACAAGAGGAGAAGTTGCTAATCAACATGGAAAAGTGTGAATTCATGAAGGAAGAACTAGTCTACCTTGGTTTTGTCATCTCCAAGGGAAGTTTGAAGATGGATCCTTCAAAGGTGGATGCTATTCTTACTTGGATAACACCAAAATCCATGGGAGATGTGAGAAGCTTACATGGACTTGCAAGCTTTTATAGAAAGTTCATCAAGAACTTTAGCCAAATTTGTGCACCAATCTTGGACACCATCAAAGGAGGTAAGAAAAGGTAAGTTTTCTTGAACCAATGAGGCTAATAAAGGGTTTGAATATTTGAACATGAGAGAGTAGCACAATAGCCTATACTTGTGCTCCCTGATTTTGATAAAGTTTTTACCATTGAGTGTGATGCTAGCAATCAAGCAATAGGGGCTATTTTGAGCCAAGAAGGCAGACCGGTTGCATTTTACAATGAGAGGTTGAATGAAGCAAAGAGGAAGTATTCTTCCTATGATTTGGAATTGTATGCTATGGTCCAAGCCCTCAAAAAGTGGAGGCACTACTTGTTACCTACAGAATTTGTTGTTTATATTGATAATCATGCCTTGAGTTTTTTGAATGCACAGGACAAACTCAGTCATAGGCGCATGAAGTGGGTAGAGTCTTTGCAAGCCTATACTTTCACAATAAAGCATAAGAAGGGCCAAGCAAATAAGGTGGTAGATGCTCTCAGTAGAAGGGCACTTGTAGTGCAAGAGATCCAACTCCAAAGCATGGGGGTTGAAGCATTGAAGGATATGTATCATGAAGATTCAAATTTCAAGGAGGTATACAATGTTTGTGAGAAACATTTGAATTCTTTTCATGGTGAACTCTCTGAATTTTTATTGCAGAATGGTTTTCTCTTCAAAGGAAGCCAATTGTGTGTGTGTAAATTCTCAATGAGGGAGAATATCATAAAGGAGAAACACAGTGGGAGTCTTGGAGGTCACTTTGGCCTTGACAAGACCTTAGAACAAGTTAGGAGATTTTACTATTGGCCAAAGTTGCAGGTGGATGTGAGAAGGTATGTGGAAGGCTGCACAATATGTCAAAGGGCAAAGGGAACTTCATCAAATGCAAGACTCTATCAACCACTACCCATTCCCAATAGGCCTTGGGAGTGTGTAAGTGTCGACTTTGTCTTGGGGTTTCCTAGAACCCAAAAAGATTTTGATAGTATCTTTGTGGTAGTTTATAGATTTAGTAAGATGGCACATTTTCTTCCTTGCAAATGCACCAATGATGCATCTCATATAGCAGGTCTCTTCTTTAAGGAGGTTGTTAGGATACATGGACTTCCTTTAAGCATTATTTCTGACAGGGATTCTAAATTCATTGGTCACTTTTGGAGGACCTTGTGGAAGAAACTCAAGGAAAAAATCTATCCTTTAGTTCAGCATACCATCCACAAACGGATGGACAAACTGAAGTGGTGAATAGATCATTGGGAAACCTCTTAAGATGCCTTACCAAGGAGCATGGACAAGCTTGGAATCTGATTTTACCTCAGGCTGAATTTGCATATAATGACTCCATGAATAAGAGTATTGGTAGAAGCCCTTTTGAGGTAGTCTATGGAATGCACCCTAGAGGGGTCTATGAACTAAGAGATCTACAAGGAGTTGCTAGGAGAAGTGCTCAAGGTGAGTACTTTGCTGTTACAGTCGGGGATATTCATCAACAAGTGAAAGAAACCCTTCAAAAGAATGTTGAGAAGTGTAAGGAAAAGGCAGATTTAAAGAAGAGGAATGTCCAATTCAAGGATGGAGACTTGGTGATGGCACACTTGAAGAAGGAGAGACTTCCAAAAGGAAAGTATACCAAACTCATGATGAAGAAGATAGGACCTTGCAAGGTGGTCTATAAGTTTGGCCAAAATGCTTATGAAATAGAGCTACCTCCTGGGGTGGCAATCTCTCCTATCTTCAAGATTTCTGACTTGTATCCTTGCAAAGCTTCTGTGATATGATTGAATGCTTGGTTACTATCAAACTAATGATATGATTGATATTACTAAATTTGGTTAAGGTGTATAAGATAGGTTTGGTGACTTTGATGGTTGGATGGGTGACTATTATGAAGCCTTTTGAGCAAATTGGTGATTAACCACAAGATGATAATCAAGATTCTGTTGTAGCAGGAGTTTGTAACCTATAAATAGACTGTTGTAGTCAAAATATGGTGAGTACAGTGCTTGATAATGGACTGATAACAATGAGGTATGGTTTAGTTGATTTGTTGCCTTGGTGAATAAATGAAAAGATGAATTGTTCAAGTGTCAATAATTAGGTTTATGTTGTTTTTATGGTGGTTGAGAATGATGTGAATCTAATTGATTAAGTCAAAGTTTTCTTTAATATGGTTTTTTCTTTGAATGGGTCAATTGGAATACTGATTAGTGGAATGATGAATGATGGCCTATGGAATGGCTAAGAGAATTTGAGTGGATTTTGGTTGAATGAAAAGTAGATTTATGATGAAATTATATTTGATCTTCTCCTGATTCTATTTGGGATTGAAATCCCTTGAAGAAATGATGTTGATGGTGTTTGTTGGATGCTCTGCATCAGATGTACCCTGATGATTGAGTGTT
The DNA here is from genome assembly GCA_007258455.2 of Sequoia sempervirens. Lineage (NCBI taxonomy): Eukaryota > Viridiplantae > Streptophyta > Pinopsida > Cupressales > Cupressaceae > Sequoia > Sequoia sempervirens. The sequence continues at coordinate 5,039 of VDFB02380693.1, forward strand.
TTGATATGATGCTCTGCATCACTAACTGCCTTGTCTATGCTATTGCTTACTATTATAGTTTCATAGATTTTTTCCAAGCATCCATAGTTTGTCGGTGGTGCACCTTTGCAAGCACATGCCTCCATGTGAAGTAATTGCATCATGTTGCTTATGTTGACTTTCTAAAACAACTATATTGTATGTTGAAATTTTTTCATCTATCAACATCTAGTTATTAGTTATGGAATTTGAAGTAATGCTTTGAGTTTGAATGATGTGTAATGCAACGTAACCAACAATATGAATATAAACTACACAAATCTATTAAGTAGAATTCATTAGTTAAGTTCTCTTTATTCTATTACCTCCATGTACGTTTGAGTGAATCCACTGGCACTAGGAGGTGTTTTCTTGAAACTGCCAATATTACCCTGTTCAACATCCAAAATCACATGTATTAAAATACCATTCGGAAAACAATGCTATTAACATGTAATAAATTTATAATTGTTTACTAGTTACATACCCCACTGATAGGTGTACTGCAGAAATAAGTAGGTGGAGGACCGGTGTATCCAGTCTCAACATTGTGACCCTGCAATTTTATTAAAATAATAAAACTAAATTAGTTAATCATGCATTTGAGAATCAAAATTTAATAAATTAAATTCAATGAACATGTTGACTTTTACCTGACTATCAATGCCATATGCACGATGCAAAATGTCAGCTGTCCTCTCCATCCCCGTAGCAGCATACAGATCCTGCGTAGTAGCATACGGATCCTACGTAGCAGCCTCCTGAGTGCCGGTGGGGTCATATGAACAAGTCTCCTCGCAAGATTGACACACATGGGTTCGAAGGCCACCACCCGAAGACTCCCCTAGATGGCGTTGTAGAATAGGGCTAGTATGATGGATGACACTCTAGGTCAAAGTGTTGATCACTTGCAATGTCTCTACGTCAGCACTCTCCTTCGCAACAACAAGCATAACAATGTGCTCACGAGGCGGCCTAGCGAGAGGTCATCTCCCTTGCCGCGCAGGATTCGGCTGTGCACCAGGCCTATCCTGAGCCGACCCCCCACCTCTCCCCTGGAACTCCTTCATATCAAAATAATTTGGGATTTGGTTCAATACGAACTCACTGTATAGTTTCCTAAGAAAATATTGGGGGACTTCACAATTATTGCACGATGGGTAATCAAAGACCAAGTACCACCTATCATAAAAATGGTTCCTAATCTCTTGGTGGTGGCACCAATGAATAGGAAACCTTTTCACATTGAGGCTAAGATTTTGATTTGTTCTAGGGTCAGTGAATAGAGAGCACAAATCACCTTTAGTAATTTATAAATCTTTTACTTGTTTATATGATAGTTTATCTGCATAATATACCCTAGCTGCCTGCCTCCTATCTTGCCATCCCGTTATTTGTTGGGTTATTGAATCTACATTTTTTAACATCTCTTTCATTGAATTTTCTAGTGTCATTCTTTCTGCAGTTGAAGCATTTGGATCACTTAACCTGCTGATAAGATCCTCAATTTGTTTTTTGTTGTTTTGAATTTCAATCCTCAAATTTTGTTGAGTGCTAGGAGGTTGTTGAGTGATTGGTGGGGGAGGTTGATTTTGTTGAGGAGGATTTTCCTATTTTTCTTGTTGAGGATTTTCAGGATTATTTGCATCTCCTACAAATTAAAAAAAAAACAATCAAATCTAACCTAAAACAAACAAAATCAACTTGAAACTAAGAAATTCAAAACAAATAGCAAACAATACTTACCTCCCGCACCTCTTTGTCGTTGTGGCGCCATCTTTGCGAATGAAAAACAACTATTGTTGATGAATTTTGAAGAATTCCTCCTCCTAGAATGCGAGCGCGAAAATGAGGGTTTTTGGCCGCGGACAGAGCAGAAAAAGAAAAAAGAGAAAATGAATAGCTTTCACTTTTCTTTTTTCTTTTAAAATGAAATAACGCAAGCGCGTTATAACGCGCTCACATTATGTCACTTCCAATATTTTTTTGAAGTTGGCCACAAAAGTGTAACCCAACTTCATGCACCCGCCCAGAAGTCCAATTGATAAAATACCTTAATACAAAATTTATTTTTATTGTGGATCATAATAGACATACACATGCCTAGCTTCTAAATCTTGTACACTAGCTTTATCATGTGAGCCTTTTAAAAATAAATGGGTGTTAGTATTCTACAAATGGGACATTAAATAGAGGGTGAAACAAATTATATTTAAAATATTTTAAATTTCCTATTTTCCTTTGCTACCATCCTTTGACTCTAATCTTAATTATAAGAAAAATCTATATCACTATATTGTTTCCTAAAAAAGTAAGCTAGTAGTGCTAGGATAGATTTCAAGTAACTTAAATTACTTTCATAAAGTGTGATTATATGTTCATAAATTATGAATTGAATTATCATTCCAAAATTAATGTCCTATTGGTACATTCCTATCCCCTAAAATAATTTCACATTCAAAACTCATTACTAGTTTGGTTTGTAGTATTCATGCTAGTTCCACATAGCTAAAATTTTGAACTTTACAATATCTTATTTTGATCTTCAGAGCTCATTTCATGAAATACATTGACAAGTATTACTCTTTTTATTTTTCTTATTTTAATATGTTCAATATATCGATCATCAAATTCAAAGGAATTGATATGATTTCCACTCTTCTAGAACAAAAGATTATGTTTATTTATTACAGTTTTTTCTTCTCAAAAAAATGTGTTGGTTATGGGACTCATAAGAAGGTCAATTGATAAATTCCCTTAAATTAAATTAAATTTTACAATTATCCATAGTAGACAAAAAGTTATTTGGTTAGTTATATTGTTTAATATATTTCTTGAAGAATTTAGTGATTGATGTACATCAACTTCCATAATTGATAGGTATCAATTAATTACATGTAATTAATCATCTTACAAATAAAAAATATATAAATTAGATTATAAAATATCACCTTTGATGCATAATTTCATGTTACACATGTACTTTATTTGGTAACTATACCAACTAAAGTGGAATGGTCTAGATCTTAGGTGATATACTGTGGATGCTACTCTAAATTACTAACAATTACATGGTATATGCTAAATAAAACTAGAAAAAGAAATAAAAAGTGAAAACAAAATTCATTGCTAAGGATGCCTGACTTTTCCTACCAAGTTGCATTAAAAGAACTATAGGTTGAGGCACCCGAGTGTCACTAGTGTTAAACCTGATAATGTTAATCTCAATTAAGAAAATGGCAAACATTCAAATGGCTTTATTGAGAACTAGGCATGTTCTTGTCCTTTATTAAAAAAAAAATGTTAGTTGTGTTTTCACCCTAAGTGCAAATTATGGGCATTATAGCTCCTATAGAGCTCCTTATGAAATTTGTACTTCTTTACTTGCAACTTCTTCAAGGATTGGTTGTGGCTTGACAAATACCCTTTCTTATGGTTCCCTTTGAAGAAAATTTGTTTCAAGCTTCTTTCGAATATGAAATTGAATCCAAGACTTAATAGAAAGTGGAATTGCAATTTTCAAGAAAGGAAATGGAGAATGTTAAGTGCTCAAATTTGGAAATCCAAGGCAGAGGAAAATGCCCAAATTTTGCATCATGAATTGCTTGTAGGGGATAGAATAAAGTATTTGAAGATACAAGCTACCAAGTGTCCTTTGTGTCAATGCAATGAAAACATAAAACATATTTTTTGGGATTGTTATAGAGCAAAAAAAATGGAACATTATTTTTGACCATTTCCTTATTTTTTTTATCATGCCCTACGATGGAAAGAAGCAACATTTGGTATTAGACTGCATAAAAATTTATTGTTGATTCTATGAGACTTGATGTATTTTGCTACATTTAAAAGAAAAACAGATGTTTAACAATGTTTTCTAATCACATTTTGCATCAAGAAACAAACATTCTAAAGTTTTACTGACATAATGTTTCAATTCATCTTTCTATGTTCTCAACTAAAAAGGGGACATAAAGGAGATGTAACTGATTACAATAAACGTCTGGAGGAAATCAAACACTAATTTTTACAACTCCATGAAAGGGAATTATGTTGTGCCAGATGCAAAAAAAAATTCAAGTTCAAAGTGTAATAGTGTTACTGACACTATGTGTCATGAGTTTGCTAATTGTAATGCTAGTTGTTATAGTCTTTCTTGATATTGTGAGAACATTGTTGGACAGTGCATATATTTTTGGATTAAAACTATGTTTGAATCTTTTTCATCAACGTTTCAGATCATGCTCCATGATCCATCATCAGGATGATAAACAACAAGAGAGAAGAGAATGGTAAGTGAGTAGTAGACTTGGGAAGATAAATAGGTGAGGGGATTGGGAAGGGTGGTAGACACAAAGACCAAGAAATTGAAGGAAGGAAATAAAACCAAGGGATAAACAAGAATTCCAAAAGTCAAAGACATTAAATAAAATGAGAAAATAATAAAGGAAAAAAGGAATGAGACTCCTATTAAATTAAAAGAGTACTATTAGATTAAATAAAAGGAAAAATAAGTCAAAAGACCAAAGAAGCTAAAGGAAATAAATAAATAAATATTTTTAAAATAAAATCAAAACAACTATTACTATGAAAGACTATATAATGGTAAATACCCTATCTAATAAAACCACAAAACTAAAGGTTAACGAGGAAGGACTCTATTAACAAGTCAATTAAGAATAAACACATAAGACACAAAGATATTAAGGAAGAAAAGACTCAAAAACTATGAAAAAGAAGAATAGGTTAAACAAGTAAGAGGGAAAGTAAGACAAAAAGACAAGCAAGGGGAAAATAAAGACTAAAGAAAAAATAAAATAAGATCATAGAAACAATAGAGGAAACCTCAAAAACAATAGAGGAAACTTAAGGGAAATTAAAAGGGAAGAGAGAGTTAATTCAAAATAAAAAAAGAATAAAGACAAAACACAAAAAATACATTCAAAATTGAAGGAAAGAAAGATTAACATGACAAAAAACCAAAAATAAATTGCAAGATAATAGAACAAAAGACAAATAAAAATTAAAAAAGGACATTAATGAGGAGAGACAACTAATAAAGATTAAAAAAACTAAGAAATTGAATTAATAAAAATAGAGCAAAAAATTAAATTAAGAAACCGAAATGAAAAAAGAAATGACCACCCTAACAATAAGGCTAAAAAGAAAAAATCCACAAGAAGGGGCCCAAAGCAACACATGAACACGAGAAGAGGAGACCATTGAGGAAGCAGAGAATGACAAGGAGGGAGAATGGAGAAGGGATGGGAAAAACAAGCAAAAAAGAGAAAAGGCCGTCACATGCTAACATGAGGGGGATATTTAAAGTTACTTAAAAGGTGTTTCCACGAGAAACTTAAATTCCAACCCCATCACAATTGAGGTTGGAGGCATGATTGTTGATTTCAATAGCCTCTTTGAGTGTCCTCTTGAAGTAGTTGTCTTCTTGAAAAGGATTTGGTGTTTTATGAAGCAACGTGATGTTTAGTTTTGGACGAGTGCTCTGCCAAGGCCAAGTTTAAGACACGTGTCTAATATCAACGCGATGTTCTTTGATTTTGGTGTTGATAGAGCGACTACTTTCCCTAATGTAAGGGGCACCACAAGAACAAATCACTTTGTAGACCCTCGTGTTGAGGAAAGGGTCTAGGGGGTCTTTAAGGGAAGGGATGCAATTCCTTAATGTGAAGATGGGCTTGAAAGTACAAAAGAGACCTTTTTGGAGAGGATCTTGGCAATTTTGTTGGAAATGCTCTCCACATAGGGTAGGCTGGCCAAAGGGGTAGAAGGAAGGAGATGGGCCTTAGGTTCGAGGGAGAACTTGACTTTGGCTTGATTAATGGCTCTCTTGATGTGTTTCCTTTTGTAACCATTTAATGTGAAAACACAAGTCAAGTGGGATAACTCTTCGGAAATGTGCTCATTGTCACAAATCATGAAGGCCCGAGAAGCCAAAGTTTTGATTTGACTGGGATGATGGTGGGAAGATGAGTGAAGATAAAGATCGGTGTGGGTTGAATTTTGTGAATTGTTGAATATATTAACAGATTAATTTTATGAATTGTCACTTGCTGACCTTAATCCTTTTATGTTTATTTCTTTGACATCTTTTATAATTACGTTCTTTTCTCTTTGTAATCCTTTTAAGATTAATCAATATAAAAAAAACACAAACAAAGGCACAAAGAAATAAGTCTCGAAAGCCTTAAAAATGAATCAGAGGCGCCGAAACCATGCTGTCCTACAAATAAATATACATAAATATAGATATAAATAAATTGTCTGCCCAAACCCCTACGCTGGAACTCATTTTTAGCCGGACCCACCTTCCTCTTACTCGGAAATCAACCTTTCACTGCTTTGTTATTATTATATTATATTATTATTTTATAGTCCACGAATACCAGGCAATCTGTTTTTGGGTCTACAGACAGCTTACAGTATATATGGGACTCCTCATACTCCCAAATCTGAGGGAGGCACCCAACTCGTGCTCCACAATATGAGGTGTACATACCTTACCCCCTGCAGGATTTGAACTTGTGACCTCTCTTTCAAGAGTACAAGTTCTTCACCATTAGGCCAACTCAGGCTGTTGCTACCAAACAAACTCGTCACTGTTGCAGGCGGATCTATGTTGAAGTCGTTGTAGATAGCTGGACGCACCTGGAGCTCACAAACCTCTGCCTAAAAAGCTCGAGCCTCAGCCGCCTTACACTGACGAATACTTCTGCAATCGCTTTGCCTAAAAAGAATTCTAGGCAGGCCCAAATTCAAAGGAAAAGCTTCTGTAGTCTCCAAGCTTCTACTTTTCTTCTTCCCATACTTCCAAATTAAGAAAGCTAAGAAGCAACAGCATATCAGAAAAGTTGTGACAACAACAGGAGCTATTATCCTCCAAATTTGCGAATGAGAATTATGAGTGTGAGACACAGGAGGAGGGCATGATGGCATATTATGTATCCATGGTCCGCACAGGCCCACATTTCCTACAAATGATGCATTAGTAAACTTTCTGAAAATCCCACCTTTGGGCAATTCTCCTGTTAACTTATTCATGGAGAAATTCAAATGGTGAAGCATCTTGAGTGTTTCTAGGGACTCTGGTATGGTTCCTGACAAATTGTTCCAGGACAAATCCAGGTCCCCCAAGCTCTGTAGTTGCCGGAGTGAATCTGGTATTGGACCATCAATTGAGTTGTGGGATAGATTAAGGTACTGTACTGATGTGCAGCTTCCAATTGTGCTAGGTATTGAACCCGCTAATAAATTTGAAGAAATGTCTATGGCCTGCACCATTGTCATCTTGCCAATCTCTAATGGCAGGGAGCCTTGTAATAAATTATTCGACAAGTTGAAATACAATTGCAGATTCGGAAGAGCAGCTAGCTCTGGTGGAATCTCTCCACTCAGATTGTTGTAAGACAAATCCATCACTTCCAACTGTCGGCAGTCCCCTAGATTAGGAGGAATTCCTCCTGAAAGCTTGGTTTGATGAAGGTATAGCACTCTTAGCTGTTGCAGGTGGCCCAGAGAAGGGGGGATTGAGCCAGAGAGCTGATTTTGGAATAAAGATAGGAGCCCTAATCTTGGTAGGTCACCAATTTCTGTTGAGATGTTTCCCTGTAGACTGTTTTTCCCTAGGAACAACCGTTCCAACTTTGTAAGCCTCCTCAACGATGAAGGAATAGATGCATTCAATAAATTACCCTCTAAATTCAGGAATGTCAAATTACCCAGATTGGCAATTTGTGGTGGGATTTGTCCATCTAAATAGTTGTAGCTCAAGTTCAAGGCAGAGAGCTTGGAAGAAAGGAGATCAACCGATGGTGGCAGGGTGCCAGTAAGCTGATTTTCACCCAAGTGTATCTGTTCAAGTAGAGAGCAATTAGACAATGCAGAGAGAATGAGTAAGCCATTGCTGCTGCCGCTTACAAGTCTGTTTGTTCCTAGAAAGAGGCGCTCCAGGTTACTTAATTGACTAAACTCCACGGGAACCGTGCTATTTAGTTGATTGACTCTAAGGTCAATAACTTTGAGTTGGGTACAGTTAGAAAGAGAATTGGGGATTCTACCAGTAAGCCTGTTTCCCCATAGAAGTAGGTTCTGCAACCGAAACAGTTTGGTACCAAACTCCCAGGGAATATAGCCGGACAAACTATTGTTATGAAGCTCCAAGTCTTGCAGAGGAGTGCAGTTAGAGAGGGAGGGCGGAATTTGCCCTGTATGATGGTTGTGACGAAGGCGTAGAGTGTTGAGTTGGGAAAGCATGCCCAATTCGGCAGGAATGGAACCACTGAGCCTGTTATTACCCAGAGACAGTACGCTCAACGAGGAACAATTTCCCAAGGAAGATGGAATGGGGCCTGTCAGCTTGTTATCTGAAAGCCAGAGCATTTGTAAGCCTGTGAGAAGCCCTATCTCTGAAGGAATGCCTCCACTCAAACGATTGCGAAAAACAGAGAATGTCTTCAGGAAGCGACAATTGCTAAACGTGGAGGGTATAGAGCCTTCTAATCTGTTCTTGGAGAGACGGAGGTTCCTTAAGCGAGCAAGGTTTCCCAATTCATGGGGAATAGGCCCGCCCAGGTTGTTGTTATTGAGGTCAAGCACGCGAAGAAATGAAATATTAGCTAGAAATGGCGAGATGGAGCCTTGCAACGACATACCTGTAAGATTGAGCTCCACGACTCGCTCTCTGCGTGTGGAACATTTCACTCCGGTCCAAGTGCACACTGGATGTGTGGAATTCCAATCGTTTAATGAATTATAGAGATCCACAGTGACTCCTGCCTTGAATGCCAACAGAGCTTGTTCGTCCGAAACATTGTTAAGCCGAATCGGGTGTGACAGAACAAATACTGATGAAACAGAGAGCAGTAAGAACAGTAAAGTCGCCATTTTTCCACAGGCTATGCCTCAATAATGCCCTTCGTATTTCTGCCTCCAATTCCACCTGTATTTGCTGTTCATTTTAATCCGCCATTCATACTTATGTGACAAATTGACAAGAAACTAACCGAGTTTGACTTTCCAGAGGAAGCCGTGACAATTGACAAGACTACTACCAAGTTTGACAATCGAGAGAAAAAAGTGGCTCCCCGCCAAGAATTCCTTACGACTGATCTGAAATTGGAGGAAATATAATTCTATTGTTAGGCTGCATATATGGAAGAAAATAATTCCGTTTAAGGCTGCTGGCTGCGTGTATGGAATGGAGACCTGTGCATTATAAATTATGAAGAGGAAATTTTACAGGTGAACTCCACTCGGGGGGACATTTCTTCTGTGTTGTTCCATGGATATATTTGTAAGGAAACTGTCACATCCCTCACCCACGTCATTGATTGGAAAAAGGAATTAAAAATAAAATAATAAAAAATTGAAAGGACGAAGAATGGACAGGAGGGATTGTTTGGGAAAAACAATGCATTTACAAAGGCATGACACCCATACCTTTTTTCTTCATTGTTCACGTGAAGGCATGGCATCCTAACCATTTCATCAGATTTCAGCTAGAAAGGAGGAGGCGAATTAACTCCTGAGCATAGGGATTGTTACCTTCCTTAAAATTTCTAATTGGACTTCATTTCATGCCTTTAATTCATTTATGGTTGTGGTCTTTGCAAGTTTTATAACCTTTGTCACGCAACCTTGTGATTTCATACCCTGTCGTGAGGTTCGGAAGTTGCAGAATAATCCGACAATCCGATCCTCCTTTCTCTCCATTCTTGCCTAAGTGATAGATGTGTCGGAAGTTCGCGAGGTCTTAGAACCCGCGATGTGTAGTTCTGTGTTTTGGCTTTTTCGTGATTCTACGACTTTTCGAGCATTCTCCTTGGTTTCTGAACGTCGTCAACTCATTTAATGACTTGTATGGCATATCATGTAGCTGTCTTTTCGAGAGTTATGAAACACAGACTTAATCTCAAGGCACGCTCCTTAACCAATGGTGCATTAATTGGACCTCTTAAATGGCAAGTGTAATGGAAGCTCACTAAGGTGGCAGCATGATATGGACAAATTAAAGGTCATCATTACCTACCAGCGTAATTAAATAAGCTATTTATAGAGAAAGGTGATGGTACTGCAAAGTCCAGTCTCCTTATCAACCAAGGCAGATTCGAAAATGGGGCTTCTTGCAACCAATGAAATGTGGGATGATGAGCCTATGCCCATTCTACAACTGGGCTTAAATTGGCCAGAGGAAGAGCAAATCGATATCATTTTTCACAATTGCGCACACTTGCCTAGAAGGAAAAAACCAGCTATGCCCAATATCATCGGGTAATCTTCGTCCTAGAGGAAGAAGAGGAACGCGCTGAGTTACGCAACCTTTTAATGAAGATACAGCTGGATATGGAGAACGCCCAACCACCTGTGACAGTTTAATTACCTTGTCTTGCATGGCATCTTTTTGTAATTAATGGTAATAACCCAATTTTGGTATATCGTAACTGTTTCCGTTTAATGTCACTTTGTTGAAGATAGTTACTTTAAAGACCATTATGAATAGTTATGATACTTTTTTTTTTTTTGGCTGGGGAGACTCTATAAAATAGTGAATTTTTGAGAAGCATGACAGAGGTTTTTGGGGGAAAATGGGGAGCAGTTAGGTTATCTTTCATACAGTTTTATTGTACAAAAATATAGAGTCTGTGAACTCATTTTGAGTCTTTGAATTCCTTTGTGTTTTCTTTAAATAAGCAATGAACTGTGTTTCCTTGTGAATTTTCTCTGATGTCATTCTGTTATAATAGACTGTACATGCATTTAACTCTAAAACTTTGGATTTGGATTAAGTTGCTCCTGAAAGAGTCTGTTGTTCTTCTTTTCCTTGAATATAATTCGTTAGTGTAAGAGAAATGGACTTTGTGTCATTTACTTGCATTTATGTAATCATGGGTTCAACCTTTCACATCTATTTCATGGTTATGGATAGGTGTTATTTACCTTTTATGCTTTCCGGTAAAAAGCATACCTGCATTTTAATTTATCGCAAATCATACGAAGGTAGTCGCGCCTTCTAAAATAAGCAGAGAATTGGTATACTTGACTCAACTGTTAGTTTACTTTTGTCTTTCATTCTAGGCATTTGTGAGTCATTTTTAGAGCTATTTTCAGAAGGCATAAATTTGAACTAACAGATTTTTGGCGACTCCGCTGGGGAAATGAATAATTAAAGAATTGGTGTCTCTTTCCTCAAAAATTTTAAGGTACCTCCCCGAGAACGAAGGTTGGCGGCTCTGTAAGAAGAAATGTACTCATAAATGTTATGTTCCAGTGAAGACCTATGCTAATTTACTTTCCAGATTTGTATTATGGCATTAACTTCCTCCTAGCCATGGGGAAGTCATTTCGGTCCTCTTTGATTACCTATATACTCACCATTCCCTGAAGGGTCAAGAAAGCATTTTCCAAAATTCCATGGAGAAGGTTCTCAAGATGTTGAAAAACACATTTTGGCTTTCACGATTGCCTGTGGCATTTTGGGGGTAAGTAAAGAAGATGTTTTTGTTAGATTATTTGTTGAATCCCTTATTGGGGCTGTTGCTGATTGGTTTTGTTATTTAGAAGATGATTGCATAACTAATTGGGATTCATTAAAGAATAAGTTTTTGGGAAGGTATAAGGGCCCTATTCATGAAGCCGCTTTGCTAGGCCAATTTTTCAATATCCATAAGCAAGAAGGTGAAAAAATCAGAGATTTTGTGGATAGGTCCAATAGATCGCTTAGAAAAATGCCTACCTCCATTCAACCAAATAAGCAACTCCAGCTTTGCACTTTTATTTCTTCTTTGCACCTAGATGTTCAATTTTGTTTAAAAAGGCGTAAAATAAATGATATTAAAATTGCGCAGGAAGAGGCTGTCAAAATTGAGGATGATATGATTTTAAGTGGTTTATGGAAAACAAATCAGGCTATAAACAGTTCAAGTAATGAAAGTATAAGGAATTCCATCTTACGAAAGCCAATTTTTCGACCTATAGACTTCCAATACACATCCTCCTACTGTTGAATATTGTAATCTCTTTGTTTTTGATCCAAAACATTTTGGTATAAACAAAGCAAGTAAGGAGGAAATTAATCCTCATGTGAATAGGAGAGTTGAAGCCTGTTATTTTTATTGCAAGCAAGATAATGATGAATCCATTAACCCATCAAATGACGGAGAAAATGAACAATTCTCCCAAGATGTTAATCGTGGTGAGGGTAGTTCAAATGAAGTTGTTCAAGTCTCCTTGTCTACAATAAAAATGCAATCATTCATTTTTACCAGTGATGAGGAACCACTTGAAGGAACATAGTATGAAGATGAAATTATTGATATTTTATCTTCTAATTTTGTGTAGGCTGAGTATGAAGTTTTCATATTTTCGGAGCAGGTTGGTACAAAAGTTAGATTGCAAGAAGAGGTTAGAAATGGTTCCTTTCTTGAATCTTTCCATTTTGAAAATTTGGATGCCAAAAATTTTAAGCCAAAATCGAGAGATGGTGTTGAAAATAGTCAAATAAGTGAATGTGATGAATCTCATATTGTTCAGTATCTCAATGTGTATGAGAATGAATTCTTGTATGGAGGAAAAGTTGCTCTGACTAACAAAGGTGGTGAAGTAAATCATAAAATTGTTAAATCAAATTTTATGGAGAAAGAAGAAATTGTTCCAATTGGGAATAGTTTTCAGTCACAGGGAAGAGTTGGAAATTCTTAGTCTGGTACACTCCCAGTTTTGCATGAAGTTGACAACTGGTGTTATGATTTAAATGGTTCTCTACCTGCTGCCAGAAAAATATAATGTATTCAAGGATACAGTGAAGTGTATGTTGTAGGTCAGAATTCAATATTTTCAAATGATGCAGTCATCTATATGTGCGACATCAAAAGGATGGTCTCATCTGATGGTTTGTGTGTGGGTTGTCCGATTCGAGGTCTGCTTTCTCTGAGCTGGTTAGGTCAAGTGTGTCACTAGGTCACACCTGATGCCATTTAGACAAACGCTGGTAATCATATGCTGGAAAATATTGATATGAGTTGTCAAATTGAAGAGGTGTACAATGGGAACTGGCCTCTTGAACACCGGGTCACTGATAGAAGATTTTTATATGAAGTTATTCTCATCAGTTTAATCGAGATGGCCACCAATTGGCAGTTAATTATGTGTGTACTCCTCATTTATTCAACACTATTTCGCACAGGCTGCTATTTTTCTCAACCCGTGAATGGTTTTGCATGAACTCCTGGTTCTCTGGAGGTAGGGTCTTATGACCATGTACATAGTAGGGGTTTTCTTATGTTGGTAGTGCAGTTTCCTTTTCTTGTTTTGTCTTATTTTTGGTTTGCTCCGGCTCCTTGTGTTCCTTTGCTTTTCTTTGACTTTGTAGCCCAATGGATTTATACACTGGTCTGTGCATTGAGTTTTGGGTTCCTTGCTTCGTTCTTCATAGTCCTCATCCCCAATCAGAGCCAATGTTACCTTCCTTAAAATTTCTAAATGGACTTCATTTCACGCCTTTAATTCATTTATGGTCATGGTCTTTGCAAGTTTTATAACCTTTGTCGTGCAACCTTGTGATTTCATAACCTGTCGTGAAGTTCGGAAGTTGCAGAATAATCCAACAACCCGATCCTCCTTTCTCTCCATCCTTTCCTAAGTGATTGATGTGTCGAAAGTTTGCAAGATCTTAGACCCTGCGACGTGCAGTTCTGTGTTTTGGCTTTTTCTCGATTCTGTGACTTTTCAGGCATTCTCCTTGGTTTTTGAATGTCGCCAACTCATTTAATGACTTGTATGGCGTATCATGTAGCTGTCTTTTTGAGAGTTATGAAACGTGAACTTAATCTCAAGGCACACTCCTTAACCAATGGTGCATTAATTGGACCTCTTAAATGGAAAGTGTAATGGAAGCTCACTAAGGTGGTGACATGATATGGACAAATTAAAGGTCATCATTACCTACCAGTGTAATTAAATAAGTTGTTTATAGAGAAAGGTGACGGTACTGTTGAGTCCAGTCTCCTTATTGACCAAGGCAGATTCGAAAATGGGGCTTCCTGCAACCAATGAAACATGGGATGATGAGCCTATGCCCATTCTACAACTGGGCTTAAATTGGCCAGAGGAAGAGCAAATCAATATCATTTCTCAATTGCACACACTTGCCTAGAAGGAAAAAACCAACTATGCCCAATATCATTGGGTGATATTCATCCTAGAGGAAGAAGAGGAATGCGCTGAGTTACACAACCTTTTAATGGAGATACGACTGGATATGGAGAATGCCCGACCACCTGCGGCAGTTTAATTTCCTTGTCTTGCATGGCATCTTTTTGTAATTAGTGGTAATAATCCAATTTTGGTATATCGTAACTGTTTCTTTTTAATGTCACTTTCTTGTAGATAGTTACTTTAAAGACCGTTAGGAACAGTTATGATACTCTTTTTTTTTGGCTGGGGAGACTATAAAATAGTGAATTTTTGAGAAGCACGACAAAGGTTTTTGGGGGAAAATGGGGAGTAGTTAGGTTATCTTTCATACAATTTTATTGTACAAAAATAAGAAGATATTTTTGAGTCTTTGAATTCGTTCGTGTTTTCTTTAAATAAGCAATGAATTGTGTTTCCTTGTGAATTTTCTTTGATGCCATTCTGTTATAATAGACTGTACATGCATTTAGCTCTAAAACTTTGGATTTGGATTAAGTTGCTCCTAAAAGAGTTTGTTCTTCTTCTTTTCCTTGAATATAATTCGTTGGTGTAAGAGAAATGGACTTTGTGTCATTTACTTGCATTTATGTAATCGCGGGTTCGGCCTTTTGCATCTGTTTCATGGTTATGGATAGATGTTAGTTACCTTTTTTGCTTTCTAGTAAAAAACATACCCGCATTTTTATTTATCTTAAATCATACAAAGGTAGTTGCACCTTCTAAAATAAGCAGAGAGTTGGTATACCTTATTCAACTGTTAGTTTACTTTTGTCTTTCATTCTGGGCATTTGTGAGTCATTTTTAGAGCTATTTTCGAAAGGCATAAATCTGAACTAATAGGGAGAAAAGAAGGACCGTGCCATTAATCCAACATGACCTCCCTATCTTTGGATGACCCAATTCATCACGTCGCATGTAAAGAAAAGGCACAGGTCAAAACTAAAACCCTCATGACCCTTTGATTGGAAACGAGTGTTGTTTTGAGAAGAACAAAGAGAAAATGTACAGAGAGAAATTCGTAGGCTTTGTTTTAGAAGGAAAATGTGAGAGTAAGGGTGAACAGAGGTGGGATTTTCTATTGCATTGTAGAGTTTATGGCCCTCATGAGCATCCTCCTTGCTTGTGATGAACTAAGAGCTCATGGAGAGGCTATGGACAACCACCAAAGTTTAAAGGATGGAGAAATGTAATTGGAGAGGGAAGGAGACAAATTTGCAAGCACAAATGGAGAGTCCACAACCTTGGTATATTCCCTACGCTTGTGTCGTAATAAGAGCTTGTGGATAGACCATGGATGTCCCTCGAATTAGAACAAATGGAGGAAACGTGAGTAGGGGAATGAAATGGGAATCCATGAAAGATAATTTAGACAATGATGAATATATTGATTGCATCTATGCTCAGTTTGGTTGTGGAATTCTGAATGCATGAGAGACGGGGGCACCAATAACTCTTAGTACATGGGAAGAAATGGGTATGTGGATGAAAGTGGGTTTATGAAGGAAACATCTATTCGGTTCTATTTCAAGGAGAGAGTTATTGAGTTGTCCTAATTGCAATCCCTATTTGAAGTTGTATGTGGATCCTCAAAGGCCATTAAAGTATGTTCAAGAGTTCAATATAACTATTAGTGGAGTCCTCACACCTCTAGCAAGTGATTCATTTGCAATTGTTTCATTGTCTTCTATCAAGTAAGCAGGTTAACTTAATTGTTTGTTTATTTTAACCTTAAGAGCGTCCTTTGCTTCATTGACCCAAATGACATATGAAGCCAATAAACTCCTTATTGAGATTGTTGGTCATGGCATAGGAGCAAGTTTAAGCCTATTGCCCATATATGGGTATATTTGATCCTAGAAGCTATGAAATATGTTTTTGTTAAAGATTGTAAACTTAGTCAATTATGAACTCTCTTAATGGCGGATGCTCCAGATCTATGTATAGATATATGTTAGATGAAAGTATTATATTTTGTGGCATCTCAAATTGTCTAGTGTATCATTAATATATATGGATAATTAGTTATCTAATTTTATTTTTATAAATATTGTTGTGTGAAATAATATATGTTAAACATGTTGGTAATATATGAAGAACATAGAACTACTCTACATTATGTCTTATGGTTGGTGTGTGTGGTAAAGGATGTAATTCTTTGCATTGATTGGTTTCTCATTTAATCCTTTGCATCAAAACGTAGTTAATTAAGGACGCATACAACAATAACCTTAACACATCTTGAATCCCTATTTTATCTTTACTCCCATCCATAATTGGATGATTCAAGAGTAGTTTTATGTCTGCCATGTGTTGCTGGAAAATGCTAAGCCCATTAGCTAAAATTTGTTGTTGTAAAGCATATAGGATTTTAATAAATAATAACTTTACATTTATGATGGAAAGAAAGGATATATAGCCTTAAGAATATGGGTTAATTTAAAGCTGTCCAAACTATGACATCTTTGCATGGTTATGGATTGAGCCTTTCAAGGTTTAAGTATTTCCTTTTTTTTAAAGTATTTAGACTTCCTCATAGACAAGAGGGGGAGAAAAAAAATATTCTTAAGTTTCTATATGGAAAAGGTGGCATAGAGAGGTAGATTAAACCTCTAGTTGTAAATGTATCCTCCTACTATAAACTAGGAATAAGATATACTTAGTATGATCTTGACTTGTGATGGAATGATACTGTGAATGATAATGAAATCTTCTAATGACATTAGAAGTATCATGCATTGGATGGATATATTTAATGTTGCAAGTTGATACCTTTTGTAATTTTATTTAGATTTGGGGGCGAAGGCTTAATATGAATACATGATGTATATAGATCTCTCAAGTATAAGAACCCCAATATTGGACTAAAAAGTGTACTAAGGGACACAAACCAGATTGTTGCATGATTAAATATAATGAACTAACATTTAATTTAATGGTTTTGTAGATATTAAGAGATAAATCTATTTGCAATCATATAGTATAACATCTCCTAGTATCATATTCTTACCAAAAGGTTTATATATAGTTATAAGTGGCACTTGAGTGAACATTTCATATTTCATAAACTAAATTATTTTAAGAATATTGGATTTCACTAGATGACAAGGATATTAAGAGATAAAGAGTAAATTATTATTGGATGTATATACTTGGATGTTGATCCAATGGATATAGTATCAACAACCATCTGGAGTTGAATTATATATGACTTTGCTTGGAGCAAGTTTATAACTATTGTGTTACATCTTTTGATGTTTAAATAATTTTGCATGGCCTTATTGAGGCTTCACATGATGGCCACATGGTGATTAGATCTTGAGTATTGATACCCTTATCGTTAGTAAATTTATCTTAATTGTGATATTTATTCTATTGGGCTATTCTCATACATGAATGTTTGAGGGGTTTCTTATTAGTATAATATAGTTGTTCAAGATATCGAGAATTACCACACTTGTTATATCTAAGATTACGAAACCACATTGCAATCGTATTATCCTATTCCAAACCTAAATAGGACCCGATTTTATAAACTATGTGGTAATATCATCAGGGTGCCAGATTAGGCACACGATATTTGATATGTAAATTGCAGGGGTTCTGGGATGCTCACTTGGATTTAGGATCAATATCATTAGGAGGTCTAATTAGAGATCTTGATGTCCTTAGATGGAAGTGTTACAGTTTAAGCTAGTTAAATGGAATGGCGTTGAATTATTGCTTGTTGGTAAGCACTACTAATTGTTGGGAATCATTTAGAGGAACCCTGCTAGAGTAGACATAGTAATTAATAAACCCTTGTTTATGGGGAATCCTATGTGTATGCATCCTTTGAGAGACCTTGTAAGGAGAACTACGTGTGACTTTGATTCGTTTGGAAGTGGGTACATAGGTGGTCCTTGGGTGAAGGATGCCTCTGTGACCTCAAGTCTATAGGGGGAGGGTTTAGGGGGGAATAACTCCCAAATGTTGGGGTTGTCCCTAATTGGTTTGACCTTCTCTCTCTTCAGTAGGCTTTAGATGAGGCCGAATGGGTATTAGATAGTTATGAAAGAAAATATGATAACTTACATATTCAATACATAATGTGTATTTGGATAAAAAGATGAAAGAAAGGAATGAATTGGACTACTTGGTTGTGGTTACCTGTTGAGTTTAGCTCACCTCATGTTGGTCCTAAGTGAACTCTTTTATGTACTATGAATATTAACCTCAGACTTAAATGACTATGTATAGGCTTCTAATTCACTATTATGCTCGATATTCATAGGTGTCTAGGGGTAGCACTATGCTCAAGATGGATAGTAGTCAAGGAGCAGTACTATTATGCTCGAGATTGATAGGTTTTTAGGGGCAGTACTATGCTTGAGATGGACAGTAGTCAAGGAGCAGTACTATTATGCTCAAGATTGATAGGTGTCTAGGGGAAATATTATGCTCGAGATGGATAGTAGTAAAGGAGCAGTACTATTATGCTTGAGATTGATAGGTGGCTAGGGGTAGTATTATGCTCAAGATGTATAATAGTCAAGGAGAAGTACTATTATGCTCAAGATTGATAGGTGTTTAGGGGTAGTATTATGCTCGAGATGGACAATATTCAATGAGCATTCTATGCTAGTGATGGGCACCCTTGGTTGCTTAGTCATCTGATGGATTGTAGGGAAGAGATTTCCTAATAAAGAATAGGTAGGTAAAATTTTGATCAATCTCATAGTAGAGTTTTGGCATATTGTGATGTGGAAATGGTATACTTGACCCTATTGAGTTGAGGGTGGACCCTTAGTGTAGTATGAGATGCATCAAATCCTCTTCCTAGTTGTTTGATGGTGCAAAAGACTAGAGAAAAGGATGATACCCATGGTGTAGTGTGCAATGCACTGACATTCCTTTTCTATCTAGGATGCACTAAGGGAAAGTATGTGATAGCCAATGTGAATGTGTTTCCAGTCACTATGTATATGAGATGTATGTTGAAGCTAGTCATTGGGTATTTATGACGTATGTTGTACTAGCTAGTCACTTGTTTATGTGACGTATGCAGGAACTAGTCACTATGTATATGCAATGTGTATGAGCTAGTCACCTTGTGTATAGATGTGATGTATGCTTGATTCACTCCCTATGCGAATTGGGGAATTATGGAATAAAATAACTTGTGTGTTTGTGTATATTATTTGTATGCTATGGATTGGTAATGTTTGGTAGGACCAACATTTGATGGTAATAGTATTGTTATATTACGATTGGAATAAGTTCTACAATGGTCATGGTTTAAAGGTGAGAAAAAATATCATACAAGAGGAGAGGACGATCTCTCTTTGACCTTGGTGGTCGAACTACGAAGCCTCTAATTTCCTACGAAGGGATACGTAGGCAGTGCCATCAAGAATGAACCCTCGAGGCTTGGGTCTAGGTGTAGAAATGACCTTAACCTTGGGACCTTGGGATCTTACCACTCCCACGTTTATGAAAATAAGTGGCAATGTCTAGTTGATGCCACCATGGTGAATGGAGAATTTTTGAAGTTAGCTCTTCTCTTCTACATGGATGGTGTTCATGATTAAGTTTGGTATTTGTCTTGAACTGGTTTTTTTTTTTTAAAAAATTGGTAGCAACCGAGGGGCAATTATTACAGAAACAAAACACTTTTTACATAAATATTTAGGTTAAATAGTTAGAATTGTCTGATTTTTTTTTTTATTAAATATATTTTGAAAATTTTTAGAATATTTGGGCAGTTGTCTAATTTAAACATAGAACTTGAGGAAACGTAGTTTGATCAGGATAAGTTTTAGTATATAGAATGGAAACTTATATTTTATAAATTGTGATGTTGAAATTTTACATGTGGACTCTATTTGTTTAAGGATATTCTTTTACTTTATCATTTAGTATGTCCATTATATATCTGTAGGGACATAAAGAATTTATATAGTTGACCTTTTTTTTAATTGGATAATTTGGCTTAGAATGTTTGGACAATTCATAATTCAAAATGGAGTTGGAGGAAAGTATTATTCAATTATGATGAGGTTGTGTACATAGAATGAAAACTTGTACCTTATAAATTGTAAGATTAAAATTTTACAAGAAGAGCCCTATTGTGTTAGGATATTTCTTTTATGGTTATTTTTAGCATCTAGTCATTATATATTTGTAGGGAGATAAAACAATCCTACATAAATAACTAGGATAAATAAAACCCCTTACATAAATATCTAGGATACATTAATAGACCTATTTGACTCTTGCTTTTATTTCTACTAGATATATTTGGCTCCTTACTGACTTTAGTGATTTTTTTAAAAAATTCTTGGACAACAACCTAATTCAATTGTGAATTGGAAGAATATTTATAATGTGATTTTGATAAGATTGTGTACATGAAATACAAACTTGCACCCTACAAAGTGTAAGCTCAAAATTTTATGTCAATGCCACTTGTCAAAAGATATTTCTTTAATGTTGTCCTTTAGCATGGTCATTGCATATTTGTAGAGAAATAACACTCCCTACATAAATATCTAGGGTAAATAAATATAAATAAGTAATAATTAATATATTATTTTCTAGACACTTAAATTTCTTCACATCCTAACATCAAACCTAACACTACATCCTAACACATTCTAATTCCATGTCAACTTTATTGCCACACTAACTTACCAATTTTGACACTTTTGACACCATCCTAGTTAATGTATGACCACATGCTCATATCACCTCACTACTAAGTATTTAAATAAATTAGTTTTGTTTAATTAGAGAGGTTAATCTCTCACCTTTATGAATCACTAAATTAATTATATTTATTTAATTAAGCTAATTTCCTACATGTCTCCATGACTAATTAATTAAATAATCTTGAGTAACTTGTATAAAATCTCATTTCATGTTTTAAATAAATAAGTAATTACATTTCCCTAGTCTAAGCCCCACTTTATGAATTTAATAAATAAATCAAAACCCATTTCCCTCCACCCATTCACAATTAAAATTTAAGAAATTTCGTCCCATCGTCCACTTTCACTCACTCAAAATTTTAAATAATCTTACATATAATTCCTCTTTTTGAAAAAGACAATCACAACCCTTCATCTCATTACTACTCTACTGCCATCCACATTCAATCTCAATTGTTTATCATCTTAGCTTGCCTTAGAAGACAACAAGATTTCCCTAATCAATCTCAACCCTCCATTTTGATCAAATCTCAACTATCCATCTTTTCATCAACATATATATAAATCCAATTGAATCCTCATGGAGCTAATATTTGCAAGTATATGCTATTGAAATGTCAAAGGATTTTCATCAAGCCTCCATTAAATCTTGACATCAATATAGGTGCATATCACTCAGTATTTTATACAACACATGAGGAACCATCCAAGAGCACAACCATTCATCAATGTATAATATTTAGTTTTCTTTGAATATTTGTTGTGCTTCTTCCTTCTTAGCTCAATTTGAGGCATTCTTAAGTTTGGAAATAAGGAATCTTAGATTTGCATTAGTTGGACCTCTTGTTTTACTCCAAATCTAGTTACACAATTTTAAATAAAGTAATTGAGATAGAAGCACAATTTGATTAGATCTAAAAATAGAATAAGATAAAAAAGTTAATGTGTATTTCAAGGATAGAGAGGAGATTGAAGTAACCATGACAAATGATTGTTATATTTAATTTTTAAAATTGGATTTGGAATGGTGAAGTTGAGACAAATATGTTTTGTAAATTATGTGATTATATGAAAGCCTAGTTCAATCTCATCATTGCAAAACTAAGCTTTACATGTGTGGATTTCAAGAACTTTTTCTATGGAAATGATCATGTTGTCTTTAGGTCTTTTGTATGTATTAACAAGATTTCATCTAATGTCTATACCTACACTACAAGGACATAGTGGTGTTGAGGAGCATCATTAGGACTTCTTCAATTAGGTGTAAGAAACACTTGTTCCCCTCCTTTTGCCTTAGTCAAAGCCTTGTTGATTATTTAACAATTTTGATATATCGGAAGATAGTTCAAGTTTTATATGCAATGATGTGACTAATATTATGCCAAGGCTCTTAAAATTTGTTGTGATGATAGGGGAGAGGATCCGGTAGTTGAGCACCCCAACTTTGCACTTCTCAAAATCCTATGTGGAAATTTTCAAATCATTCCCATTTTTTTATGGTAGCTTACTTGACAAGTACCTTGCTTATAACTAAGGTTTCAAGGCCACACCATCAAATATGATGCCACATCATCATGCTCTTTATCAAGATGTCCAAAAAGGCCCAAAAAAAGTGAGACCAATAGTTGTGCACTGATGTTGATGTGGCAAATTCACTGCCAAAAAATTTGCCTCCAACAATTCACCACCAACAAATTCACCACGATGACAAATTCATTTCGTGGAAAATTCACCACCATGAATTGTTGGTGAATTGTTGGCGGTGAATTTTCCACTAGATGAATTGTTGGCGATGAATTGTTGGAGGTGAATTTGTTGGTAGTGAATTGTTGGTGGTGAATTTTCCTAGACCCAGTGATATGACATCACATGATTTATTGCTTTTTAGATCTAAGGAAAACATTTTATTTAATTATGAGTAGTTATCATCAACACTAACAACTTTAAAGGCTTAACTATTAGGCACTGTCTATGCAGGTGACAATTTGCACCTGGGCATCAATGACCATCCCATGGCCGCACCCATGCAAACCTGCAAGCCTCTGCTACGGTTTGTACCTGCTGTGCCCATGCTTGTCTCTGCTAACGGTTTCCATACTTCCTGCTCTCTACAGGTCTTGCCATCCTGCTGCGACTGTCCCATCACCTCCAAGTTCGACACTCTCCACTTTGCAATCAGGAAAGTACCGTGGATATGCATATTCATCCTCCAGAGATGTACGTATTTAATAGCCACTGAATTTCGTTTTGGTAAATATTTGTAGACAGCTGCAATGCAATAATTTTTTTTTTTACTTACAAAAATATATTTTTTTACTGTGTTTTAAACAATTAAATAATAATGGCATTTTATTAAATTAAATTAAATGAGAACATAGTATAATTAAGTGATTTAGAAAATTATTTTGACTTAACAAAAAGAATGTTATAAGAATAATTGTGATAAAAAATATTAGTTTTATAATATAAAGGATAAAGAAAAGATGGTTAAAATAATTCTAAGCATTTTTAATAATTTTTTGAAAAATGTTTTAATTTAATTTTAATTTTAATTTGAATT
>VDFB02380694.1:0-21986 GCA_007258455.2 Sequoia sempervirens
AATAAATAACCTAAAGATTAGGGAAGAACTCATAGAGGCCCCAAATCTCTTTCTTAGATTAGTGGGCATACATTCTTAAAATGGTTACAATTGACTCTTACCTCCAAGTACTCCATGGTGACACATGGGGTGTGAGGGGGCTTTCCTCCATTCATTGAAACACACTTCGAGCTATTCCCATATCTGTTACAAAATGTCTAAGAGGCCCCTTATGGGGAGGGTTTATGGTGTGAACTCATCATTTTCTTGCTTTTGCTTAAAACACTTTGGTCATGTCTTCAGCTAGTAGGCCAGTATAGTAAGAGTGACGAGTTTCACAGGCTAACCTTGAAGTCTGATGTGTAACAAGTCAGCCCAATTATGGTCTCAATACAACTGAGTGTCTGATAGGAGTGGAAGTGGTGTTGTTGAGGCTTATGATTTGCTATGATCACGTATTTATTTTGAGTCATCCTGAATAGTCCTCACTCGTGTAACTGAATTATTTGACAAATTTCTACTCAGAAATTTGTTTTAGTCCCAATGACCCATTTTGGTCATTTATGGACATTAACAGTCATACTATAATGCCGATTTGTTTCTCTTTTAGTCACACTCTGGTGCATCTAGTACATGTATTTTGTTGGTTATGATGAATAACGCTTAAACGTTTGACAGAGGAAAGCTTTGGAACAAGGAGATAATTTGAAATTTCATGTTCATATTACCAAATCTAGGCTCTAATCACACTTATCTTGAATAAGTAAGTTGGACTTGATCATCTTACTTTGTTTCTGTAGTTTATCAGATGTGATATGATGTTACTGAATGATGAAATAGACATTTTAGAACTTTGAGTTATTTCTTGGTTCTCAAGTCTTGCTGGAACACGGCCAATTGTTCTATATGGTTAATTGTGGTTTGGTTTGTTTTTGTAAGATTCAGCTGTTTAATTGTTAGAATAAATTTCACTACAATTTCACATATGTGATGACCTATCATTCATTTTCTCTATATTGGGCAGGTTTTCTTGTCTAACCGGGAGAAATTTCATGCAAATGCTGATAAGCAGTACTGGAAGGCAGTTGCAGAGCTCATTCCTTATGAATTACCTTCTCTTGAGACGAAACGGGGTGGCAAAGACAAAGACAAGAAGAAACCAAGTGTAGTTGTCAATCAGGGGCCAAAACCTGGAAAGCCAACTGATCTCTCTCGGATGCGGCAAATTCTTTTGAAACTAAAGCACAATCCACCTCCTCACATGAAACCACCACCACCACCACCAACACCAGTAGCTGCTGCTAATGGTTCTGCTCCTGCTTCTGCTTCTGCTTCATCGACAGGGACAAATCCAAGTTCATCTTCCGGAACTGTTCCAGCCACAGTTTCTACTACAGGAACGGCTACAGCACCTGTTGCACCAGCAACATCAGTTCAGCCAATTATTGCTACTTGACATTTTTCGTGAAATTAATGTCTGTTGCTTAGCACCATATTTGAAAATGAGCAGTTGTCCTATGCTATGTTGATAGTTAGAGTTTCATTTGGTTCCTTTTTGTAGTCTCTTAGTGAATTTAGGGTTGTGTCTACTATAGTGTCTTTTTTTACCCTGTAGAGGAGGGTAGACATTTTGTTTGAAGATTCTAGTAGTTACAACTTATTATGATTTTGCAGTTTTTAACAAAGTGGGTACTTAAACATTTGTGATGAATCACTCAAGTACTGACTTTTGAAATGGTATTAAACAGCTGTTTTACAGTTTTGTTTGACTATATGCATAGTAGACGCTGCCATGCACTCATGCTTTGCAGCACAATGATTGAATCTATCCATTGGTTATGTGGTACAATCATTTATTTGCATTATGTTCTTTGTAAATTGCTAGACACAATGTTTGCTTATGATAATAGAAAGAAGCCTTTTTACAGAAAGGTTTACGAGGTTGCATATACTTAATTTCACTCTTACCTTTTGTAGTTACAGAAAAAAAATCTTTGATATCCATTACTTGTCTCTTACAAAATCTTTAATTCTAATATTAGGGGAACTGCGGTTGGTACTTTCTTGCATGTATTGTGTGGAAATACTTATATTAGTACTTTGATTTGATGATGCATAATTTTGCTGGGAGACTGGTGAGATTAATTGTGCTAATGTTCAGGAATGGTATTGCTTATTGCAGATGCATGAACTGCCTGCTTGCATACATATTGCATTGAACATACATACTTTTCTTGTAACCTTTAAATAAGAATCTAGGACAATGACTATGTTGAGTTGTCTAACTGTTCTCATTATTAGGTGTTCAAAGGTTATTCTTTCCTCTTTTTCTCTGTTCTGTGAACTCTGAAGATCAATGCATTAAACTTAGAATTTTAACTCTAGAATGCTTAAATATATATTGTGCCAGGCTTTTCACAGTGCAGTAAGTTCCTTAGCTTTCCCACTCCATCAACGTAGAAAGCGAATGGAGCCAATGTGATGCTGCAAGGTATAATCTTAATTGTATTTATCGCATTGGTGACATGTTCTAAGAACAAGATCAGTAATTTCAAATACAAATAGCAGGTTTACTAATTCTTCTAAGCATTGTTGTTTTGGAGCCTCTTAAGCTGCTGCAGGTCTTGATGTGATATAGGCTGATATAAGATATGCTTAAGTCCCTAATATGTTTGCATTTGACCCTGCAGTCAGATTCGTCCATCATGACTCGGAGGACTGGGCTTAGGGCTATCTGAAGTTCACATGGCCACTGCAAGGTGCCTGTACATGTTTTCAAGGGCTATTCTTTCCCGTTTTTATGTTCTCTGAACTTAGAAGACGATTGCACTAAACTTGGAATTTTAACTCTAGAGTGCTTAAATATATATTTTTTTTCACAATGCATTATGTTCCATAGCCCTCTAACTTCTTCATAGTAAATGTAATTCACATAGAAAGCATCTGAATCCAATAAATTATAAGTCAATTTCATTAATTTCAAATACAAATACCAGGTTTACTAATTTTTCTAATCACTGCTGATTTTTGAGCCTTTTTTGGCTGCTGCGGGTCATGATGCAACATAATCTGATATTAGATATTATGCTTGGGTTCCTATTATTGTTTTCACTTAGATAAGCTGTTTTACTGGAACGGTATGTAGCATGATGTGACATATCCATGCTCTGGTGCATTTACATGGTTGGATAGCCAGTGCCTTATAGCAGGACTAGACCAAAGCAAATCTCAATTGTCAACCAAAATAAGCTATTATATAAAGTATAGGTACTATCATGAAGATGTATATTACTGGAAAAGCAGAACAATCTAAGTACACTTTGGTGCGCAATACCCAATATTTGGTCCACAACTTAAAAGTTCAGAGCACGCAGTGACATTTGGGTATCTCTTGCAATAATCAAAGCTCTGGCAAAGATAAAATTCTGGGGAACACTCCTGCCCGCTGACAGTTAGGATTGCCACTCACAAAATTAACACAAGCAATACAACAAATTGCTAACCTCCTATTTTCTTTAACATTGTAATTGGCATTCCCTGCCGAAGCTCTTGAAAGCGGCTGCTCTACCGTCACCCCTAATGCCCTCGTACACTGAGATACATATACAAGAAATTGAGGTGTATTTAAGATAGTCAGTCAATAACATGTCGATTCACTTTCACGAGTCAAGTATATTTTTGCTTGCTACATTCACTCTTACACCCATGAAGATTAGTTTTTTAAATACAAATTTGAAACACATTGAAGAATACTTAATTTACAAATTCTGAAATATCATTTGATAATATCCCTTTTTATTTGATAACAAATTAATTCCTTGATGTCTTTATTTATATCTTCCTCTACTTATATTTATTACAGTATGCAAATAATTATACATACGAACTTTCATATTAAGGAGATCTATACTTATAGTTATGTGCCCGCTGTACTAGATGCATTTTGTGCTCGAGAATAAAAAATGCCTGACTGTCAATTACATACTTCTCTGCATGGATAAACTGTTTTAATGGAATGGTATGCGGCATGATGCGTCATATCATGCCCTGCTGCATCTACGGGGCTGGATAGCCACTGCCCTATTGCAGGGCTAGACCAAAGCAAACCTCAATTGTCAACTAAAATAAGCTGTCATATGAAGTATAGGTACTATCATGAAGATGTATATTACTTGAAAAGCAGAACAATCGAAGTACACTTTGGTGCGCAAAACCCAATATTTGGGCCACAACTTAAATGTTCACAGCACAGAGTGACATTTGGGTATATCTTGCAATCATCAAAGCTCTGGCAAAGATAAAATGCCGGGGAACACTCCTGCCCGCTGACAGTTAGGATTGCCACTCCCAAAATTAACACAAGCAATACAACAAATTGCCAACCTCCTATTTTCTTTAACATTGTAAATTTGCATTCCCTGCTGAAGCTCTTGAAAGCGGCTGCTATAATCACCCTTAATGCCCTCGTACACTGAGATACATAGACAAGAAATTGAGGTGTATTTAAGATAGTCAATTACATGTCAATTATGTAATCTTGACAAGGAGAGACTCAGTGATAATACAATAGATTTTGATAAGTACAGGTATTTTTCACAGCTATTTAAATTATAATATTGTTATCAGAATTCGATTGAGAATTAAATTCATTGACTCATATTTTGTAAGTAACGATTTATACAAATCTATCTCTCATAAAAATAATTGATTGACAGTAAAATTTGACATACAGATCCTCAACTTCTTGAAAAATAAATAAATTATTTATGTATGAAATGGAAAACCATAAAAAATCATCCTAATATAAATATTTTATATTTTTGCATGCTACATTCACTCTTACACCCATGAAGATTAGTTTTTTAAATACGAATTTGAAACACATTGAAGAATAAGTAATTTACAAATTCTGAAATATCATTTGATAATATCCCTTTTTATTTGATAACAAATTAATTCCTTGATGTCTTTATTTATATCTTCCTCTACTTATATTTATTACCGTATGCAAGTATTTATACATACGAACTTTCATATTAAGGAGATCTATACTTATAGTTATGCGCCCGCTGTGCTAGATGTGCTCGAGAATAAAAGACGCCTGACTGTCAATTACATATTTTTCTGCATGGATAAACTGTTTTAATGGAATGATATGCGGCATGATGCGGCATATCCATGCCCCGGTGCATCTACGGGGCTGGATAGCCACTGCCCTATTGCAGGACAAACCAAAGCAGACCTCAATTGTCAACCAAAACAAGCTGTCATATAAAGTATAGGTACTATAATGAAGATGTATAGTACTTAAAAAGTAGAACAATGTAAGTACACTTTGGTGCACAATAACCAATATTTGGGCCACAACTTAAAAGTTCACAGCACGCAGTGACATTTGGGTATCTCTTGCAATCATCAAAGCTCTGGCAAAGATAAAATTCCGGCGAACACTCCTGCCCGCTCACAGTTAGGATTGCCGCTCCCAAAATTAACACAAGCAATACAGCAAATTGCCAACCTAAATTTGCCAACCTCTTATTTTCTTTAACATTGGAAATTTACATTACCTGCTGAAGCTCTTGAAAGCGTCTGCTCTACCATCACCCTAATGCCCTTGTACACTGAGATATATATACAAGAAGTTGAGGTGTATTTAAGATGGTCAATCAATTACATGTCAATTCACTTTCACGAGTCAAGTATATTTTTGCATGTCACATTAACTCTTACACCCATGAAGTTCAGTTTTTTAAACATGAAATTGAAACACATTAAAGAATAATTAATTTACAAATTCTGAAATATCATTCGATAATATCCCTTTTTATTTGATAACACATTAATTCCTCGACGTCTTTATTTATATCTTCCTCTACTTAAATTTTAAATTAAATATTATATTTAACATATAAAAAACATTATAAATTCAATTTATTTGTTATTATAATTTCAATTCCTTATCATAAACACACTTTATTTATCATCCTATATTCATCTGTGAGGTAAAGTATTATTCGCTCTTACTAAATTAAGTGAATCTAAGATTCAATTATTAAAAGATAATTTAATATAATAGTGAGAGTTCAATTTTTTTGTTTTTTACAAAGTCTAAAAATCTATCTACTAAATATTCTCATGTAGACGTATATTATAATAGAAATTAAACTAAAGATTGTTAAATGCTTAAATGCGGGGATTGACTTTCAGTTAGATTTTATCTCTTGGTGGTCCTTCGTTCCATTTGGTTACTTATGTTTTGATAGGCTTGATAATCGGGCAGTTTTTAGTCTAGAAAAAAAAAAAATATATTTTTTTAAATATTTGTTTTTTATTTTTTTGGTAATTTTTTTGGTTGATTAGGCTAGTTAAAATTATATTTGTAAAATTGAAGGAAAAACTACATCATGAGAGTAAAAATGATATTTTTTTCTCTAAGTTCTGTAATTTAATAGATTTTTAAAAAGTATAATTTATGAGTGAAAATTTTATGTGATATGAGAAATTGTTATTACAATAATTGAATTTGAAACTATTATCAAGCTACTTACACAACATACATGTATATTGTAGATGGTTGACATTTAGGGTTTGCTATACAATATGTGGTGATGTTTCCTACAATCTACAACGTCTAAGAAATAATTGTGATTTTATAAATATTCATAACATACTCGTAAATTGCATTTACTATCTACTCTTTCACTCCATGTACATTTGCAATAATTTGAGTTGTCTCTATAGGTTCTATTTCCTTAGAAATATCATATATCTAGACTCGAAAAGATTAGATATTGGGTTCTTTATTATACCTTTTCCATTTAGTACAATTGGATTTTTGAAAGCAACAACCCATAACAAATTAGGTTTCATATGTTTTTAGATATTGAGGAAAACATATTTTGAAAGAGTTAGACCCTTTACAACCAAAAAAAGTCAAAGCTGGCAATGACAAAGGCCAGTTGCTGAGAAAAGATAGCTGCGGTCAACAGCAGCTCCCCCCAAACCGGCTTTCCTTTCGTTTTTTTACACAGTGGGAAGTTTTAAACATTTGGAGCGAAGAGTCATATCGAAAGAAGGCCCAAAGGGTTTAGATTTTTTTCCAGTAACAGTAGTCCAGCCTTCTTCAGCTTGTGCAGCCTTAGCTTGCCAAGCCAGCCCATCATTTTCCTAAGGATGAAAATCTGTAGCCCTAGAGGTAACATCATGGTTCTCCTGAACAGGTGTGGAAATGACCGGAGAGCTATTAGAGATGGGAATCGAAGCACCATCACTAGAAACAGAAACCGGTCTAATCGTTTGCTCAATATGATTTATCATGGTTGCTCCCCCAGCAGAGGAAGGAGAAACACGGCGGTGAAACCCAGGCAACTTTGTGAATCATAAAGCCCCGACAACTTGTGATCAGAGAAGCCACCACCTAAGGAGCTCCTTAGCTGAGTCATTCTTGAGCCAGGTGTAATGTTGTTTGGCTATTCAAACTAGTAGTTGTCTTTGTCTTCTTCTCGAAGATCCACATTCTTGGCGCATGTTGTTTTAGAAGCATCTTCACCGTGAGGAAAGGACCTCATAATCAGCGGTGGGTCCAAGGCCCTTAAGAAGATTTTAGAGAACCGTGACGATCCTTGCAGACATTCATTTCAACAAGTATTAGGGGCAAAGGTAAGTGATAAAGATCGGAAAGATTCATTATTACAAGTAAGAAATCACCTAAGGGCTTTCCCAACCTCCTCTGGAGAAGGAAGCTAAGGCGTTAAGGTTGCCATGTACTTTGATGTGAGTCCATTAAATCAATTTGGAGGAAATTTTTAAGAGTTATAATGGAGTATATCATGGTTGATAGGCATTTCACCAGGGTGTATGGTTATCACTTTTCCATTCTGAATCATTTCTGTCACAAGGTTCGTATCTCTTTGCCTTTTTACTTATTTTCTTGCTTTGAAGAATTGCCTTGTCAGTTGAAAAAGAAACCTAGGGAGGACTTATATTATATTCTACAAATTCTTGTCGAGGCTCATCTTTAGAACATTATCAAAAATTTACTGCTTTTGCCTAAAATTGATATTTGATGTTGATTTAGGATGGCATTGAGGATACATAAAGTAGCAGGGAGAACGATCCCCTGGTCCCTCCTGCTTGTGCCCTTGTTGGTTCTAAAACCACTGCTCCCCAGTCCCTATCTTGTCAGAATTCCCTTATGGGTTCTGCTCCGCCTTCATGTCCTAATCTGCAACCTTTGCATGATTGCCCTATCCTGGGTTTTCCTTCGCCGCCCTGTCTTAATCCCCGGTAGTCTCTGGTTTGCTACGGTTTTGGTCTACGGTTTTAAAGGTACACCGGTTCACGAAATTAGTCATTACTCACGGGAATTCCATAGTTTTTTTTAATGAGTGTTTATTTTAACTCGTGATTTCTAAAAAAGTAGTTTATTTTTATTTGTCTTCTCCTTTGGGACAATTTGAAATTTGTATGTAAATTTGAAAGATGGATAATTATTCTTGTTGATATTTTGCATGCAAGAGCATCTATCTGTTTTTTAATAGTAGACCGACTTTCTAAACTAGATATTAATTCACTTGTGAAAATTAGCAATTTAAAACACATTTGGTTAGATCTTGAATGAGATCACAAACGATCATTTGGAAGAAAGCCTCAAAGGAAAGAAAATCCTATATTTAAATTTGTATTGCAATTGATTTTAATTATGCTTGTGTATTCTTTATTCACCATTAATGTGTAGTGTAATTTTTGGCTGGGGAAACAATTAAGATCTTTTCCAAAGTTTTGTAATCTAGTAAATTTCTTAAAATAAAATTTAAGTGATCCTAAATACTGTCGAGTGAGGATTTTTATAAATAGTTTCAATTTTAAAATAAATGTGCTTTTGTTAGTCTTTGGACTATTGTCATGCTACTTGCATGACATGTGTGCTATAGATGGATACCATTCAGGGTTTTTCTAGGATGGTTCTAGTTTGTTGGTACTTTGTAAGAGCAATCTTTTGTTCTTTTAATAGTAGAGCAACCTTCTAAACCAAATATCATTTCACTTTGCGAAATTAACAATTTAATGAATATAAAATGACATTAGAGTTGAAATATATAAGGATTTGAATTGAGAGTTATTTTCTCTACCAAATTTGGAAAGGTCAAAGCCTTAATAAGAATTTATCTACAAGTTGTTAGAAATGAGGAAATGTCTAGCAAATGGTTTGTAGGTGATTAGACTAGTGGGGTTGTTTGAGTTGCATTAGTGCCATTTTTGTCTGTGTTTGAGATTAATCTATTGAAAAATACAAGCACGCATACAATACTTTTTGAGATGCATACTTTGATGCTTGGTTTCCATAGAATTCTATGTTTATACCATGAATCTTAATACACAGATGAAATATGCACACATTTAAATTTTTGAGCAATGCTATTTACACAAAGCTTACATTTTTATTTGAAAATATTTAAAGGTATTTTCTACATAGGTTTTGTAGCATTGCAATGATAAATTCGTTTAATATTCCTATTTTGCAAGATTTATTTCATTATTTGTGATTTAAGATATCATTTTGTTTGAAATTTCAAAATAAAATACAAAATTTAGATGTGTCTAATGCTAATGTATAGTATGTAATTTGGATTAGATGAAATAACCTTTCATTCTTTGTTTCATATAATTTATTCCTACAAAAAATTTGTTTCTAAGTTGATCATCAATAGGGGGCTATATTTTTCAAGTCCAATATTAGGGTTGAACGAAAATCCTATTGCCTTTAATCCTATCATGTTCCATAATAGTTTGTAGCCATGCTTGACCATCTAAATACTTTCCTTAACATGCAAGCATGTTCAATGACAAGTGCATCCCACACTCAATTTATTTTGACCCCTATCATTGGATGATAATTTCTACTCAATTAAATGGTAAAACAATACCACAAATATAACATACTTTTACTATGAATTGTACTTACAACCTTTGACAAGAACTACAATTACATGACAAACCTTGTTTTGTAAATAAAGTAAGATATTTTATAAGCGCAATTGCACTTAAATAAAAATAATAACTAAAATTATCCTAATAATTTATAATTGAGAAACCACGTAAATTATAGTGTCACTTAACCATACCTATAGATTAGATCTACTATTCAAGGAAATATTTTTCTTCTTTTTTTAATTGGATATTTGACAAACTTTCAATTGTTATCTATTATTATATAAAATAGTAAAGAAATAACCAAATTGATTCTTTATGCTTTCACAAAATTATTTGACCTATTTAACACCCCTTCAAAAATACTTATGCTAATGCCTATTCGTTGTTATTGTTGTTAGGAAAGGAATACTTTCCCTTGTATTCATAAGAAGCCCAAGGATGGGTCCACTAAAAGGCCAATCTTAGATCCAAGAACAATCTAATTGATTGGAATTTGTCAAAGAGTAATGTGGGATTGCATTTAATGGAGGAAATTCCATCCTATGTGAACCAACTTTCCTATTACTTTTTTTTTTGAAAACATTGAATGACACAAATTAACATGTCTACTTAATTCTATCCCTTTAGACCATAATATTTATTTTGATATTAAATGAGTTTATTTTAAAATAATTTTTTATCATATAATATGGTATGTAAAGTTTATATATAAAATTATATCTTATAATTAATTAATATATTATTAAAAATATTATTTTATTTATTAAAAATTATATATTTTAATAAAAATGTATAACCATCTAATTGTAATAGATGGTTGCATATAGCTTTATATTTAAAAAGAATATATTATTTTTAGTGATAGATATATGAGAATTTGATATTATTATAAGAGGTATTGAAGTATTGAAAAAAAGGGAGATGCGATAGTAGAAAGTTGAGTTCTTGTTTGGTTTATAGATGATTAAGTATCGTAAAATAAAAAATTTTCATGTAAATTTCTATGCATTGAATTAATTTGTCTCTATATTTTGTACATATTTAATTCTTTGTATATAAGTTAATTCAATATGATTAATGATTATTATGGTTAAATCTCATGATCTTAAATTTTTAATATAGTTTTAGAGTCTTTTAGATTGTGCTAAAAATAATTTGAGCATTAATAGGCACTCTATTCGAATTTATATTTTTTTCAATGTCACTGACTTCTTTATGAAAAAAACCTTAAGATATCATTCAAAATTGTTATTTCAACTTTATGGAATGCAAAACAAAGGTATACAACATAATTGATTGTCTTAATTAAGTTGTATAAAATATAGTAAAAAAATGTTTAAATCCTTTTAAGAACCACCAATAATACCACAATGTGGCAATTATTAAGGAGCCTAGTCTCCTTTATGATTTTCTCAATCTCCTTTGTTGTTACTATTATCCATTAACTTTTTAAATTTTCAGGGCTTTGAAATTTTGGTCTTTTTATTTGTCCTAATGTCTATATGACATTCTTTATTTATTTTTATTAAAATTTATATGTATATATATGTGTGTGTGTGTGTGTGTGTGTGTATGTATATGTTCACACACATATATTATGTACATATATATGTATCATTTAATATATTGTACATTGATAAAGTATTTTTAGTAGCATATGAGTCACTTAGCAATAGACCTTAGCTCAGTGTTTTATATGATCTACCTTTTTATACATTTGATGGGTCACCTTGCAACATAGTTTACTAGTGTGTGTAATCTGTGAAGGTATTATATGGCTCTAGCTATAAAGCATGCTAGACCTTAAATCGTGCCTTGCATTTTCTTAACAGACCTTGGGACTATGTCTCTCTTCATCTTCCTCTCTCCTTGTGTTTGTATGTATGTTTGTTAGCGTTTTCCCTTCTTATATGTATGTTTAGTATTTATTAGGATATATGATTTGCTAATCTTTTATTTTATAGGTTATATTGACCGAACTCCTTTCCTTTTATAGGTTTTAGATGTTATTTGAACATTACTTGCTATGCAAGTTTTTAATGATTAACATGTCTTTTGTAAGTTCTTATTTTAGAGGCATACACATTCCACTTGAAGAAATTTTTACATCCTTTATAGTATCCTTTTTGTAATGTCACTTTTCTCCAATAGTTTAAATAATAGTAATAGATTTAATATAATAAATATTAGAACCAAGATAATTTAAAATATGTAATGGTATCAAAATAGATGTGAATAACTAAAATAAACTACATATGATAATTTGGCAATAATTCTTAATTTAATAACTTAACACAATAAATTGAATGACATCCACATTATTAAATCAAATTAACATCAAAATTATATATATATATATATATATTATTCCCAATATTAATTGACATCAAGGTTGCTTACTTATCTAAATCAATGCACTTGGAATGGTCATTCTCACTCTAAGAAGATTTTAATGGTCTTGGTTCTCATAGCTATGGCACATCTAGGAGGAACCGGTTCTTATTTAAAACTTGTTAGGATTCAGGCATATTGGAGCAATAAACATTAACAAATATATGTAGATTAAATAACCTAGAAATAACAATGAAGAATAACACAAAAGAGATCAACACAAAATTTTAATGTGGTTCACCCAATATGGGCTACATCCACAAAAACTCAACCACCCAATGATTTTATTATCCAGTGCAAAAAAAATTACAATCTAGCGAACACACTACCACAACATACATCCTAGCCGCTTATAACAAGCTTTTTGGAACCTTCTAGAATTAGGGTTTTACAAGGTCATTTTTCATTTGATGTGTTAATGGGAAAATATTGATGTGTCAATGGGAAAAACCTTGACGTGTCAACAGGAACCCCACAATATGTTACGAGTGTACAGTATTTACATGATCAATCGCCACATACCAACAAAACTAACACACATGCTTCTCAAGAATCAAGCCTGTCAGAAAAATCCCAAATGTACACTATAGCCTAAGTTGGACACACACTGTACCGAATCTCCCATGCCTACAACCCACCAAGCTACCTTATTCTTCTTCCTCGAGTTATCTCCATCCCCCCTTTCTTGAACCATTGCAAATGCCATTAGTCTTTTTTGCTATGGTCCAATGCCTTACATCACCCCCTCCAAAGTTTTTTGCCTCGAATTCACTCCATCTTAGGTGTCTTATCTCCTCACATGCAACCTGTATATGCTCCAAATAAAGATCAATCCCCTCAAAGCTCCAAGCCTCTCTCATCCATGCATTAAGGAAGGTGACCTAATGATAAGCTAACAAGTTTGATAAAGTCATTATTTAGACCAACAGTAAACACTTCCTATATCCTACCCTTCTAACTAACATTGTGATTCTTTAACTAAAATCTCCTATTTAAAGAAATAATAGGTTGTTTTCCCTTGTTATTTCTCCACTCTTTTCTCTTTCTAGCAATATTGACCAACCCTTATATCCTTCACAAAAAATGAACAAAACCATCAAAAACCCAATATAACTGCAAGTTCATCCAATAAATTATTTTAAACTTTTGTAGCAAAGAAACCTTATGAATCAACACGTGATCAAGTCCAAGGAAAAATACCTTGACATAATTTTTAAGTGACCAAAGAAATCTTAGAAATAATACACACAACCATGAGAAACACTAAGAAAATTCCCAGATATATTAAATTTTTTTGTAATAAAAAATTGATTGCTATAGCAAGAGACAAATGAAGTGAAAGGTCATGCAAGGGTAGATAGGAGTCACCCCAAAATAACATGAATTTTCTAGGCTATTATTATGTGGAAGATCAACATTAAATTAGAAATGGATTACAAAATATCAATTCTATTACTAGAAGTGATAAATAATAGCCCAATCTAATTTGCTCTCATAGTGTTAAGGATAGCAAAATAAAAGACAAAAGCCCTTTGATTGGACAATTGAAAACCAATGAAAAAATTGAAAGGAAAACAAATTAATAGGGATTTATGTGAGATCACAACCTTCAAAGTTAGTGACTATATTTAGCTGATAGGCTATAAATAGTATGAACTTTCAATCAGAAACAAGTCTCATGTTGAAAAATTGTGAAACTTGACCACCAAACTGAGAAAATTTGTCTCTCATGAAAATGATACTTAGTTTGTTACACTCCATTGCGTTATTACCTATTTACTGTTACTTTGAAGAGTTAAAATGTTTTAATACATGATTGTGTTTTTTATATTTTGGATGGAAAGTGTGATGAATGAATGTGCAATGCAATGTGAATACTTTTAATGCTTTGATAATGCAAATGACAGATGATGTATATGAATGTAATGTTATTTACTAAATTCTATTGTTATGCACTAAGTTGGATGTAGGAAAAAAATTGAGCCTTCAGAAGAGAGGGGGAGTATCACTCAAGATGAGAGCTTGGTTTGGTAATCCTTGATATGCCTATTTGATCTATCACACACTCACATCCTAGTTTGGTCAAGCTGAGTCAAGTCAGTTCAAGAATTGGTAAGTAAACCATTGGTCATAGTTTGGGGATGATTTGTATTGATTTTGGTTCAAGTCTTTGATTTTTTTATTGCTTTTAAGTTTGGAATATGTGACTAAATATTTGTATTGAATGTAAGTTCTTCTTTGTGTATTTATATTTATATATTAATCAATGAGTATATACATAAAATGTATATATGTATATATGTGTGATTTCGATAACTCATACATGTGAATATATATGTGTAGACATGTAAA
Source organism: Sequoia sempervirens (assembly GCA_007258455.2). NCBI lineage: Eukaryota > Viridiplantae > Streptophyta > Pinopsida > Cupressales > Cupressaceae > Sequoia > Sequoia sempervirens. The sequence continues at coordinate 14,656 of VDFB02380694.1, forward strand.
ATTGACCTAACACTTATCACACACCTTAAATGACATTTTCACATCATCAACATCATTATTATTGAATATCACTACATTTCACATCAAAAGCATATAAAACCCTAATTTCCACTATTAATTGAATTATACAACATTATTTAATTAATTCACTTTTTCACCATTTTTGATGAATTAAATAAATTTCATTTATTTAATAAAGTCCTAAAACCCTAATTTCTGCTATTAATTGAATAATACAACATTATTTAATTAATTCACTTTTTCAACATTTTTGACCAATTAAATAAATTTCATTTATTTAATAAAGTCCTAATCTAAATTTATTCCTCTTGATTAATTAAATAACACTAATTATTTAATTATGTTTCTAATCCACTTTATTCCCCTAAGTCGATTAAATTATTAAATCATATAATTTAATTAACTCACTTTCCCTCCAAAATTTGAATAATTGAATTTAATTATTCAAAAACATCATCAAAAATCAAATGAAACAAATGCAACTTTGTTTGAAAAATTCAAACTTGATTTGCATGTTCAACTCAAAAGAATTAATTAATTAAATCAATCAATTAATTATCTTCGCCCACTTTTTTGATTGAGTAAATTATGAATCACTAATTGCTCAATCTATTTCCTTACTGATGAATCTATTTCTCAATCCCACAGATTATTCAATCTATTTCTTCAATTACACTAATTATGTAATCAATTTGTATAGATTATGCCCATCTAAATCCCTCTCAACATCACTTTGTTAGTAAAATCAAGATATTACACTACGGAGTTTTACAGTCTCATTCAGGCTGAAATATTCTCAATGGGTCTGTTCTGACAAATCAAGAAAGCTTCATTTTCATGGGCATAGATCTTGATTGTTGTTTTTGATTTAGATTAGTTTCTATTCATTGCAATTATCTTGTTTATACTTACAGATTTCCCCCTTACACAATATGTGTGTGCATATACGTAGGTAGAATAACTTATGCATACTCATGTACAAATATATCATATGTATGAGATTATTGCTTGGACATATGACATATATATTTAAAATTCAATATAAAGTAAACTTCAACACATGTATAAATCGGACCATATAAATGGTTAATGGTTGTATAAAGCCAAGTGGCGTGTTAATCATATGTTGCACATAGTATGTATTGTTTGCAAAGTAAATAACATTTAATAAATAATGTGGAGCACTTAAAAATTGTGCTATATTAAGGAGATGCATTTTATTAAAATTGTTGATTATATTAATACCAATGCACAAAAATAAAGGGGCGAGTATTATGTAATATGTTGCACCATAGTATGAAGTGTAAAGCAAATAGAAGTCAAAGTGTTGCAAAGCCACACAACTAAATAAATGCATAAGTTTTTTTCAAAAGCCAAGAGCTGGCTAAAGCTAAGGAGGAAATCAACTTGCAATGCCAATATGAAACCTGTAGGTAAACATTTCTATGTTTGACTTAGTAAAATAGTAGCTGTCATTTAAATAGGGCAACTCAACCATACTAGAGAGACTGGAAATGCAAGGATTGTATATGTGTATATATCAACTATTTGAGCAGCCACATTTCACTTCTTTTGGCTTAGTAGATTCATTTAGAGGAGAAGTTGGTTTTTGTTGCTAAGTGGTGGTAGTTGGAAGAGAAAAGGTGGTGGATTGTAGAGCTTGTTTGTAGCACTAAGTTTCTTAGTTTCTCATATTTTAGTATAAGTAGAGGAAACTTCTCAGCCTTTTGGCCATTCATTCATTTTTTCTCATTCATTCTTTTGAGGTTCATTGTTGTAGTTTTCTGAGCAAATAAATTGTTGAGTGAATTAGTGAGGAAAGAGAGATTGCTTTGAGAATTTGTAAGTTTTTTGAGAGGATGGGATTGGAGATAGGCTAAACATAAAAGGAGCAGCAAGCGTGATTGTGGGAATTAAGCCTAGGGAGTAGCATCTTCATTGGGAGCTATAATTCCAGACATGCTAATTTTAATTCTTTATTCTTTTTGTGTTGAAAATGTATTTGAATGCAAGTTTTTGAGAAAAGATTTATTATATGTTATGTTTCAAGATTTCTTGTATGAAATTTTGATTATTTCTTATTTTGGTGAGCTTGCATGGTCTTTGGTGAATTCTTATTTTGGTGAGATCTTATTGGTTGATACTTAAATTGATATTTATTCCTTATGTTGGAATTATGTAGTTGTGTTTACTAGACAAGATAATCATAGTGTATTAGTATAATACCTAGGTTGTTATAGACCATATGTATGGTCACATAGATTATGAAATATAAGAATTGATACTATCTTGAAGTACTATGTTGAAAATGTCTGTTTGTAAACTATATGTACATGAGTGGTTAATTTGGTTGTTTTAGGGGTTAGGATAATCCATGGATGGGAGTAACCTAGTTGGTCACCTAGTTATGTCATCACCTTTTAGGTTGAAATTATGTTACAATTGAAAAGAGTATGTGTGGTCATTTACGAAATTGAGCTAAGGGGTGGGTGAACATATGACTTCGCACTCTATCCCTAGGGTATAATTTGTTTCCACGAAATTGCCAAAGATCTATTCGGTTACTTTGAAAACATCAAACTTTGTGCTTGATTTAAATAATGAACACATTCAAACAAGCAGTTAACATGGTTTTGAAATGACAAACCCCTTTAACCTAGTGTGAATGCTTTGAAAAGAGCCATCTATTTGCACTCCTAAAAGATATCGTAAAACAATATCTTTGAAGGTTTCCGAATATCTATGCTCACATTTCAAGTCGCATTAAGAAAAAGGTAAACATTAGAAAATATAGCTTTAGCATTTGTACCTCTTTGAACTTTGAGCTTTCATGGAGGGAAACATGCTTAAAGTATAGACATTTAGGTCACATATGTTTTGATTGCTATGCTGCATGATATCACTTGTTGATTCTCAAAAACATATCAAATGAAATCATCCAAAACCACAAAAATCATCAACACTGCTGCCAAATACTAAAACTGGAAAACAAAATTGAACAGAGGTCGCTTTTGCTACTATTTTTGCCGTACTTGACCAAAAATTGGTCACACTTGTAAAAAAAAAGCTTGCTTTTTCCCTCTGTCCTATAGTAGACACTGATGAAAATATGTTGCATTTGACAAAACCAATGCTTGCTAAAAAAATGGTTGCACTTGATCTTTTTTTGCCGCATTTGACAAAGTTTTCCCAACACACTTACTAAAAATCTATTTGCATTTACCCAAAAATATCGCTTTTGATTGTGTGAATCACCACATGGAGAAACCTACATAGAAAGGTCACACTTTAAATTTCTAGGTGTACTTGCTTGTAAAAAAATAGCGCACTTGATAAAATACTACTCGCAGTTGACAATACCTGTCACTTTTGCTCAAAAGTGGTTGCTTTTGACTCAAGACTATCACTCTTGCTCTATTCTACTGAAAATGAAAAAAATGGTGTGAAGATGGTTACAAGATCCTTGTTGGAACAAAACAATTGGAATCCCATATACGTCATATAGTCCATCCATTTTTCAAACTCCATCCTACTTTTGGAAATAAAAATCAAAACAAAAAAAACTCGGATTATTCCCTCACTCACACTTCTAAGATATTAACAGTTGCTTGAACCTCAAGGATAGTTCAAGTAAGATTTTCCGCAACATATCCTCTAGAAGAAGAAGTGAAATATCAATCCAGGCCTTTTTCAACATTTTGAGATCCAAGAATAGCGTCATTCCAAAAAAACACTCAAACCTTAGGGTTTTGAGCTTCATAACAACCATATTGAAACACCATTTCACATTCTCACCATTTGGTGACCAATTGCTCTAGTTCAACAATCAAACCTTACACCAGTTGTCATACAACCAAACTTTGAACTAATTAAAGGAGAAGAAACAAACATAGTCATTAGTTTGAGAAGCTTTATATTCAATACAAAAGAAACATCAAACCAGTGGAGAAACACAACAAACATCTTAGATAAAGAGGAAGAGAAAGCAAACCTCATAGGTGAAAGACTTGTGTTACCACCTCCTATGTGGCAATAGGTATTCATCCTTCATGATCTCTGAGAAGAGAAAAATCCCTAAGTGGAAATCCATATTCCAACTTTCAAAGAATCGTCCTAGTCTAAAATTTGCCAAGGGGCATATCCTGAAAACTTACTGCAACTATGCCATCTAACTAAGAATTTTTTATACTTTATTTTTAATGGGCGAACCAAACCTGAATATCCAACACAAACATACCAATTGAAGTCCCAAAGTTCTTAGGGTTGTATAACCTTAGATTCTGCATAGCAATAGACACCATCCTTCAAAAAAAAAAAAATTCCAAAAACAAAAGCAACTTCATTTATTCTTAAAACAAAAAATCCGAAAACAAAAGCATTCTTTTCCATACTTAGGAGTCACAAAACATTCACAAAAGCTTGGTAGTTTATGACAACCACGAGGTCACAACATAGAAAGAACATGGAAGTAAACAAAAACAATGCCAACATACCACCAACAAACACCATAAATGACAAAGGTGGCCCTTGGGGCTATAGGAAAAATGACCTTGAAACACCTCAAAAGAGATCCACATTCAACGCAACACCTAGTGAGGAAGAGGTAATATGCATACAACAAGAAGCAATAGAAAGAGAAAACAAGAACCCAAAGGATGTGGTTATAGAGGAGGGGGATAGTGAAGAGGAGATAAATGATGAAGAGCTATTTCAACATTCAAACAATCGCAAGGTGCTCAAGTTGATGGACGAACTCCTAAGGAAGGATCTGAATACTTACTTTTTCAAATTAGCACAGAGTGGTGCTAAATTTCCCATAGACTTCAATGTAGAAGGTCTCAAAGATCTTCATCTCATTACGTTAGGAGATAACTTAGTGGTGAGAGAAATACCCAAACCCTTGGAAATCCCAAATATGCCACCCATATTCACACAAGGAATAGATTAACTAGTGGAAAACCCCTTGTATAGAAAACCAACTCAAATCGAACAAGCAGTAGTGGCCCAACGATATCAAGGAGGTCCATCACAATACGAACCACAAAGCACAAATCCACCAATAGAACAATATGTACCTCAAAATGCTTCGTATATTGCCCCTTCCCAAAACATGCAAATAAAGAAGGGAAATTCCCACAACAATACCATCAACAAGGAGGGTCATGTGGTCCCCTTTCGAATCAGCTGTACCAAAAACAAGGTGGACCACACGGTCCACTTCCCAATCAACAGTACCAACAACAAGGTGTGCCACAGGGCACCCTTCCCAATTAGTCCCATCAACAAGGTAACCTGCTAATGCACCATCAGGGAAACCTTTAGTATAGTTCGCACCAACAACATGGTGTGCCACAAGGAACCCTTCCCAGTTTTAAAATCCTGCTTGAGGGTAACGTCACATTACTTGATAACTGGCGGAAAGTATTTGTTCACCAAAAGAACGCCGGGTGCCGGAACGCCAGAGATTCATCCATCCGGCAGGAATTGCTTCATGCAGCACCAGCTCAGGAAACGCTTCGTATAGTTTCACTTTAACTGGCAGGAAAAATCATTTCCAATTTCATCCCACATCAACAGAAAGGTTTGCCAATGCAACCGAGGAAAACGCTTCGGTGCAGTTCACCCGGCAACGCCCAAAGGTGTGCCACAGGAAGCGCCGCTTCCCCTGGTTCATCACCAACGAAGGTAGCACCGCCCGACGCACCGCTGGGGGTACAAAGAATTGTCCTAACGAAATAGGGTTGTACACTTCACTAACTTTTACCAAAGGGAATTTTCCCTCAAAGCGGCAATAACAGGGCTTCAATACTCCTTTCATTTAAAAGAAACCAAGAGTTAGCCTTCCTTATGTTCCAGCGAAGACTGAAAGCCCTCCTTCCCGTCAATAACAAAGGGAAGCCCCTCCTTCCATCCAACAACAAGGAGCTAACCCTCCTTCCATCCAACAAAAAGGAGCTAACCCTCCTTATGTTCAACAAGGAGCTAACCCTCCTTACATTCAATAAGGATTTAACCTGCCTTCCACCCATCATATTTACCAAGGTCCTGTGCCTCAACAATACCCAAATTATGACCAAAATATGATAAAACAAGGTCACTACATGCAAGATTCCCAAGCAAACATACTAAAAATAGAGATGGAAATGCAATTGCAAGCAATAAATCAAAAAATATCAAGCATGCAAGTAGGTAAAACAAAGAAGACTTATACCCTCCAAGATATATGTTCATTTCCTTTCGATCATTCCATCACCATGCTTTCATTTTTGAAAAACTTTGAGATACCAAAGTTTGACAAATGCAAAGGAAAGGGAGATCTAGTAGAACACATACGAGATTTCTCGGTAGCATGCATGGAAGTCCAAAACAAAAACACTTACCTCATGAGGCTCTTTCCTCATAGTCTTACTAGTCATTCCATGGAGTGGTTCGCCATTCTAGAAAATTTTGTCAAAAGGGAAGATCACTTGGATAATCTTGCAAAGGTGTTTGATAGGCTAGAACAGTACAACTTGAGACTCAACCCAAAAAAATGTGTGTTCAAAGTTACATCCGGAAAGCTACTAGGGTATATAGTGTTAAGAAGGGGCATTGAAGTAGATCCTATGAAAGTAAAAGTGATACAAGAGATGCCTCCACCAAAGACAAAGCAACTAAGAAGTTTACAAGGAAAGTTACAATCTATCAGGCGATTTATCACACAACTGGCAGACAAGTGTCACCCTTTCACTCATCTCCTACACAGACATCACCTTCAAGTGGGATGGGAGATGTGACCAAGTGTTCCAACAAGTCAAGGAGTACCTACTCACTCCTGTACGCATGCCGCCTATTCCAGAAAAGGAAATGATACTCTATGTGTCTACCACACAAGTAGTGTTGGGAGCTCTCCCAGCTCAGCTCAATGATAATAACAAAGAAAGAGTGATCTACTACATCAACCGAACACTGGTGGGCTACGAGTTGAACTGCTCACCCATAGAAAGAGCATGTCTATCAGTTATACTTGCAACACAAAAGTTAAGAAACTATATATTAAACAGACAAGTAAAGCTAATTTCAAAGGTAAACCTGCTAAAGTACCTACTAGCAAAAGCAACCCTAATAGGAAAAATTGCTAAATGGGTAATGATTCTAAGTGAGTTCGACATAGATTATGTGGATAGAAGAGTCATCAAGGGGAAAATCATACCAAACCAGTTGACTGAAGCACCAATAGAAGATCATAAGCCTCTCACAATAGACTTCCCAGACGAGAGTATATTATTGACATAATAGATAGACCATTGGACCCTATACTTTGATGGGTC